>WNWK01020840.1:5000-35112 GCA_009830355.1 Cherax destructor | reverse complement strand
CTAGTGGATGTCTTAGCGCAGTGGCAGTGGCGCTAGTGGACGTCCTAGCCGCAGTGGTAGTGGCGCCAGTGGAGTCCAGCGCAGTGGCAGTGGTGCTAGTGGACGTCCAGCGCAGTGGCAGTGGTGCTAGTGGAGTCCTAGCGCAGTGGCAGTGGTGCTAGTGGACGTCCAGCGCAGTGGCAGTGGGCTAGTGGATGTCTTAGCGCAGTGGTAGTGGTGCCAGTGGAAGTCTTAGCTAGTGGCAGTGGTGCTAGTGGAAGTCTTAGCGTAGCGGTAGTGGTGCTAGTGGAGTCTTAGCGTAGTGGTAGTGGTCCCTAGTGGACGTCTTAGCGCAGCGGTAGTGGCCCCTAGTGGAGTCTTAGCGAGTGGTAGTGGTGCTAGTGGAAGCCCTAGCGTAGTGGTAGTGGTGCTAGTGGAAGTCTTAGCGTAGTGGAGTGGTGCTAGTGGAAGTCTTAGCGTAGTGGTAGTGGTGCTAGTGGAAGTCTTAGCGAGTGGCAGTGGTGCTAGTGGAAGTCCAGCGTAGTGGTAGTGGTGCTAGTGGAAGTCTTAGCGCAGTGGTAGTGGTGCTAGTGGAGTCCTTAGCGCAGCGGTAGGGCGCTAGTGGAAGTCTTAGCGTAGTGGTAGTGGTGCTAGTGGAAGTCTTAGCGTAGTGGTAGTGGTGCTAGTGGACGTCTTAGCGTAGTGGTAGTGGTGCTAGTGGAGTCTTAGCGTAGTGGTAGTGGTGTTACTGGAAGTCTTAGCGTAGTGGTCATGGTGGTGGTGGAAATTTCCTCCATCTAGTTTTTCTTTTCTTTTCTAATTAGGAAACACTAATTGGCAGTGTGAGTGTGTGTGTACTCACCAATTATGGTTTCAGGGGTCGAGACTCAGCCCTGTTGGTGTGTGGTGGCGATGTGTGGTGGTGGTGTGTTGTGGTGGTGGTGTGTGGTGGTGGTGGTGTGTGGTGGTGGTGTGTGGTGGTGGTGGGGGTGTGGTGGTGGTAATGGTGTGTGGTGGTTGTGGTGTTGATGGTGGTGTGAGTGGTGGTGTGTGATGGTGTGTGGTGGTGTGTGATGGTGTGTGGTGGTGTGTGGTAGTGGTGTGTGGTGGTGGTGAGTGGTGGTGTGTGGTGGTGTGTGGTGGTGTGTGGTGTGTGGCGTGTGTGTGTGTGTGTGTGTGTGTGTGTGTGTGTGTGTGTGTGTGTGTGTGTGTGTGTGTGTGTGTGTGAGTGAGTGTGTGTGTGTGTACTCCCCTGTTTGTACTCACCTATTTGTGGTTACAGGGGTCGAGACTCAGCTGCTGGCCCCGTTCCTTCACTGATCGCTACTAGGTCATCTCTCTCCCTGCTCCACGAGCTTTGTCATACCTCGTCTTAAAGCTATGTATGGTTCCTGCCTCCACTACATCACTTGCCAAACTATTCCACTTCCTGACTACTCTATGACTAAAGAAATACTTCCTAACATCCCTTTGACTCATCTGAGTCTTCAACATCCAATTGTGACCACTTGTTTCTGTGTCCCATCTCTGGAACATCCTGTCTCTGTCCACCTTATCTATTCTTCGCAGTATTTTGTATGTCGTTATCATGTCTTCCCTAACTCTCCTGTCCTTCACTGTCGTCAGGCCGATTTCCATTAACCTTTCTTCGTAGGACATTCCCCTTAGCTCCGGAACTAGCCTTGTTGCAAATCTTTGCACTTTCTCTAATTTCTTGACGTGCTTGACCATTTGTGGGTTCCAAACTGGTGCTGCATACTCCAGCGGTGTACAGTGTCTTGAACGATTCCTTACTGAGGTAGCGGAAAGCTATTCTCAGGTTTGCCAGGCGCTCATATGCTGCAGCAGTTATCTGGTTGATGTGTGCTTCTGGAGACGTGCTCGGTATTATACTCACCCCAAGATCTTTCTCCTTGAGTGAGGTTTGCAGGCTTTGGCCACCTAGCCTATACTCTGTCTGCGGTCTTCTTAGCCCTTCCTCGATCTTCATGACTTGCATTTGACGGGGTTAAATTCAAGGAGCCAGTTGCTGGACCACTTGTCCAGCCTGACCAAGTCTCTTTGTAGTCTTGCCTGATCCTCATCTGATTTAATTCTCCTCATTAATTTCACATCATCTGCGAACAGGACACTTCTGAGTCTATCCCTTCCATCAAATCATTCACATATACCAAAATAACACTGGTCCTAGGACTGACCCCTGTGGGACCCGCTCTTCACAGGCGCCCATTGTGATACCTCATCACGTACCATGACTCGTTGTTGCCTCATTGTCAGGTATTCAAAGAACCATGGTGTTGGATCACTGTGGCCAACTCCATGGTGTTGGATCTCTGTGGCCATCTCCATGGTGTTGGATCACTGTGACCAACTCCATGGTGTTGGATCTCTGTAGCCATCTCCATTGTGTTGATCACTGTGGCCATTTCCATGGTGTTGGATCACTGTGGCAAGCTCCGCGGTGTTGGATCACTGTCTTTAGATCCACAGCGTTGGATCACTGTGACCAGCTCCATGGTGTTGGATCACTGTTGCAATCTCCATGGTGTTGGATCATTTTGGCCGGAGCCATGTTGTTGGATCACTGTGGCCAGTTCCACGAAGTTGGTTCACTGTGGCCAACTCCACGGTGTTGGATCACTGTGACCAGAGCCAACGTGTTGGATCACTGTGGGCAGCTCCACGGTGTAGGATCACTGTGGCCAGCTCCACGGTATTGATCACTGTGACCATCTCCATGGTTTTGGGATACTGTGGCCAACTCCATGGTCTGATTTCTGTAGGAAAAACCATGGTGTAGGATCACTGTCGCAGCTTCATGTTGTTGGATCACTGTGGTCATCTCCATGGTGTTGGATCACTGTCTCAGAGATATGGTGTTGGATCATGTGGCCAACTCCTCGGTGTTGGATCACTGTGTCCAGTTCCACGGTGTTGAATCACTGTGCATACCTACACAGTGTTGGATCACTGGGCCAGAGCCATAGAGTTGATCACTGTGGCCAGCTCCACGGTATTTTATCACTGTGGCCAGCTGCACGGTGTAGCATCACTGTGACCAGCTCCATGGTTTTGAATAACTGTGGCCAGCTCCATATCGTTGGATCACTGTGGCCAGCTCCATTGTGTTGAATCACTGTGATCAGCTATATGGTGTGGACCTCTGTGACCAGCTCCATGGTGTTGGATCACTGTTGCCAACTCAATGGTGTTGGATTACTGTGCCAGTTTCATAGTGTTGGATCACTTTGGTCAGTTCCATTTTTGGATCACTGGGCAATCTCCATGGTGTTGGATCACTGCGGCCAGCTCCATGGTGTTGGATCACTGTGATCAGCCCATGGTGTTGGATAACTGTGGCCAGCTCCATGATGTTGGATAATTGTAGCCAGAGCAATGGTGTTGGATCATTGTTGCCGCCATCTCCATGGTGTTGGATTAATGTGGCCATCTCAATGGTGTTAGATCACTGTGGCCGGAGCAATGTTGTTGATCACTGTGGTCAGTTCCACTGTGTTGATCATTGTGGTCTGTTCCACGGTGTTGGATGACTGTGGCTATCTCCACGGTGTTGGATCACTGTGGCCAGAGCCATTGTGTTGATCACTTTGGGCAGCTCCATGGTGTAGGATCACTGTGGCCAGCTCCACGGCATTGATCACTGTGGCCAGCTCTATGGTGTTGGATACTGTGGCCAGCTTCATGGTGTTGGATCACTGTGTCCATCTCCATGGTGTTGGATCACTGTAGCAAGAGCCATGATGTTGATCGCTGTGGCAAGCTCATCGTGTTGAATTGCTGTGGCCAGCTCCACGGTGTGGGATCACTGTGGCCTGCTAAATGGTGTTGGATCCTGTGTTCAGCCCATGGTTTTGGATACCTGTGGCCAGCTCCATGGTGTTGGATCACTGAGACCAGCTCTATGGTGTTGGATGACCGTGGCTAACTCCACGGTGTTGGATCACTGTGGCCAGAGCCATTGAGTTGGATCAATGTGGGCAGCTCATGGTGTTGGATCACTGTGACAAGCTCTATGGTGTTGGATCACTGTGGCCTGCTCCATTGTGTTGATCACTGTGATCAACCCATGGTGTTGGATTTCTGTGGCCAGCTCCATGGTGTTGGATCTCTGTGGCCAGCTCCATGATGTTGGATCACTGTGAAGAGCTCCATGGTGTTGGATCACTGTGACAAGCTCTATGGTGTTGGATCACTGTGGCTAGCTGCATGGTGTTGGGTCACTGTGGCAAGCTCCATGGTGTTGGATCACTGTGGCCTGCTCCATTGTGTTGGATCACTGTGATCAACCCATGGTGTTGGATTTCTGTGGCCAGCTCCATGGTGTTGGATCTCTGTGGCCAGCTCCATGGTGTTGGATCACTGTGAAGAGCTCCATGGTGTTGGATCACTGTGGCCAGCTACATGGTGTTAGATACTATGCCAGCTCCATGGTGTTGGATCACTGTGATCAGTTCCATGGTGTTGGATTACTGTGGCCAGCTCCATGGTATTGGAGATCCATGGTTTTAAATACTGTCCAGGTCCATGGTGTTGGATCTTTGTGGCCATCTCCATGGTGTTGGATCACTGTAGCCAAAGCCATGGCTTTGGATCACTGTGCAAGCTCATAGTGTTGAATTGCAGTGGCCAGCTCCATGGTGTTGGATCACTGTGACCAGCTGCATGGTGTTTGATCACTGTGACCAACTCCATTGTTTTGGATAACTGTGATCAGCCCTTGGTGTTGAAAACTATGGCAGCTCCATGGTGTTGGAACACTGTGACCAGCTCCATGGTGTTGGATCACTGTGACCAGCTCTAAGGTATTGGATCACTGTGTTCTGCTCCACGGTGTTGGATGACTGTTGTTAACTCCACCGTGTTGGATCACTGTGGAAAGCTCCTTGGTGTTGGATCACTGTGACCAGCTCTAAGGTGTTGGATCACTGTGTTCTGCTCCACGGTGTTGGATGACTGTTGTTAACTCCACCGTGTTGGATCACTGTGGCCAGAGCCATTGCGTTGATCACTATGGGCACCTCCATGGTGTAGGATCACTGTGGCCAGCTCCACTGTATTGGATCACTGTGGCCAGCTCCATGGTTTCGGATAGCTGTGGCCAGCTCCATGATGTTGGATCACTGTGATCAGCCCATGGTGTTCAAAAACTGTGGCCTGCTTCATGGTGTTGGATCACTGTGACCAGCTCTATGGTGTTGGGTCACTGTGACTAACTGCATGTTGTTGGGTCACTGTGGCTAGCTCCATGGTGTTGGATCACTGTGATCAGCCTATGGTGTTGGATACCTGTGGCCATCTCCATGGTGTTGGATCTCTATGGCCATCTCCATGGTGTTGGATCACTGTGATCAGCCCATGGTGTTGGATACCTGTGGCCATCTCCATGGTGTTGATCACTGTGGCCAGCTCCACTGTATTGGATCACTGTGGCCAGCCCCATGGTGTTAAATCACTGTGGCCAGCTCCATGGTTTCGGATTACTGTGGCCAGCTCCATGGTGTTGGATCACTGTGGCCAGCTCCATGATGCTGGATCACTGTGATCAGCCCATGGTGTTCAAAAACTGTGGCCTTCTTCATGGTGTTGGATCCCTGTGACCAGCTCTATGGTGTTGGGTCACTGTGGCTAGCTGCATGTTGTTGGGTCACTGTGGCTAGCTCAATGGTGTTGGATCACTGTGATCAGCCCATGGTGTTGGATACCTGTGGCTATCTCCAAGGTGTTGGATCTCTATGGCCATCTCCATGGTGTTGGATCACTGTGACCAGCTCCATGGTGTTGGATCACTGTGGCCAGCTCCATGGTGTTAGATTGCTGTAGTCAGCTCCATGGTGTTGGATCACTGTGACAAATTATATGGTGTTGAATCACTGTGGCCTCGTCCACGGTGTTGGATCACTGTGAACTGCTTCATGATGTTGTATCACTGTGGCTGGAGCTATGGTGTTGATTACTGTTGCCAGTTCCACGGTGTGGGATCACTGTAGCCAGTTCCACGGTGTTGGATCACTGTGGGCACCTCCATGGTGTAGGATCACTGTGGCTGGAGCTATGGTGTTGGATCACTGTGGCCAGTTCCACGGTGTGGATCACTGTAGCCAGTTCCACTTTGTTGGATCACTGTGGGCACCTCCATTGTGTAGGATCACTGTGGCCAACTCCACGGTATTGGATCACTGTGGCCAGTTCCAAGGTTTTGGATAACTGTGATCAGCCCATTGTGTTCAAAAACTGTGGCCTGCTTCATGGTGTTGGATCACTGTGACCAGCTCTATAGTGTTGGGTCACTGTAGCTAGCTGCATGTTGTTGGGTCACTGTGGTAAGCTCCATGGTTTTGGATCACTGTGATCAGCCCATTTTGTTGGATACCTGTGGCCAGCTCCATGGTGTTGGATCACTGTGACCAGCTCCATGGTGTTCGATCACTGTAGTCAGTTCCATGGTGTTGGATCATTGTAGCTATAGGCATGGTGTTGGATCACTGTAGCCATCTCCATTGTGTTGGATCACTGTATCTGGAGCTATGATGTTTAATCACTGTTGACAGTTCCACGGTGTGGGATCACTGTAGCCAATTCCATGGTGTTGGATCACTGTGACCAGAGCCATGGTGTTGGATCACTGTGGCCAGCTCAACGGTATTGGATCACTGTGGCCAGCTCCGTGATGTTGGATACTGTGGCCAGCTCCATGTGTTGTGGGTGTCAATCCATTCCACCAGTAGAAGAGAAAGACTTAGCTCCCACTGACTTCCCAGATGAAGTCAAACGTTTGTTGAATCTGTTGAACAAACGTCGTGAAGCCATTGCCTTACCAGGTGAGAAGATGGGTATAGCGAACTTATTAACCCATCCTATTCCACTTGAACCTGGTACTAGACCAATTTATGTACCTGCGTAAAGAATGCCGCATTCACAAGTTGCTGTCGCAGATGAACTAATCAACCAGATGCTTGATGATGGTGTTATTACACCTAGCAATTCACCTTGGGAAAGCGCCCTGATCTTAGTACCTAAGAAGGACGGTACTTGGCACCCAGTGATTGACTTTAGGAAGTTAAATGCGAAACAATTCCACATCTCTTCCCACTTCCTGTACTTGGTGACCTTTACGTAACATCGGACATAACAAAGTTTTCTCGACCCTAGATTTGTTACAAGGGTTTTGGAAAGCCCCTTTTCACGGGCAGAAAAGGGGTTCCCTTCCCCCCCAACAGGTCATTTTCTTTTCCCCCCTTATGGCCTTTGGGTTAAACCCCCTTTTTAAAGGCTCTGAAAAAAATTTTTGGGCCCCCTGGGTTTTAAATCCTTAGGCTATTTAGATATTGATTTCATGCAAAAGGGGTTTCCACTTAAAAAGCTTGGTGGTACTTGGAAGGGGGAACCCTTTAAAAAGAAAAAATGTCCAAATCCCAAATTTTTTGTAAAAATGTTTCCGGTTTGGTCCCCCTTTAAGGGTTGTTTAAAAAAATTTAAAATTTTTTCCTTTCCCCCAAAACGCGTCCCAAGCCTTTTTGGACTTTTTTTTGTCTTTTTTAAATTTTTCTTCACTAACAGCCCGTTGACTAGTTCCCCCCCAAATCCCAAATTTTATTTCCCCCTTTCCCGGGGAAAAAACTTCCCCAAGTAAACCCGGGTTCTTTTCTAGTGGGCCCCCTTTAAAAAAAAGGGGGGGCTAATTATCGGTTCTGACAAAAGCTTTAGGTAGTAGGGGTCTTTGCATTTCCCAGAACATATATAAATTATTGTTCATGTCTTGACAGATCCCCCCATTATACCCTTATTCCAAAAAAAAAACCCCCAGGGGAAGACTAGCTAGATGGTCCTTTTTTCCCCAAAGGGTTCCCCCCCCTTTTTGAACTTTTATTTTTTCAAATGATTGGGGTTTTTAATGCGTCATGTTAGCGTAGTAACTGCCGACCCCCTCCGAGTGTGGGATGTAAAGACCCCAAAGCAGATCCCATGGTTGGTGTGATTAAATTTCCCCTGCTCCAGGAAGATCTTATTCTTTTTTTTTAAACCCCCAAAGCCCCATCAGTGTTTGCATAAACCAAAATTTATTTTCCATCCCGGGCTGGGTACCCCTAGAAAAAAGGGTATGGGTTAAATTCCACAGTCACTATAAAAAGTAGCCTTAACTGTTTAATGTCCATTTTTGGGACACCCTGGTATGGATCCCGGAAACCAAAGATTAAAAATTTTTTTTGGCCTCTTTGTAAACAAATTTGGTATTTTAAAAATGAAAATGTTTATGCAAAAAAAAAGGCAATTTTTTGGTCCTAACCCAATCCATCTTTCCAATACTAGGAGCCTTGGGAAAGAGTTCCCCTAGATCTGTTGACTAATTTCCATTTTTCCCCCAAAAAAGGAAAAAAACATCGGGGGTTTTATTCTCATTTCCGATTTGTGAGTTGTCCTATTGCAGAAAAGATTCCCGGCAGTGAAAAAAAAAGGTTAAAAGCATGTATAATCTGCAAAACACCCCTAAGTCCCCATAACAGTTGGGGGTGTAATGAGACCCTTTTAAAACTTTTTTACTTTGTACAAGATTACAAAAAAAAATTGTCCCCCACCATCCTGCTAGAAAATTTTGCGGGAACGAATAAGAAAGTATTGACATCTTGGGGCCACCATTCCCAATGTCCCCCGGGGGGTGAATTATCCCCAATTTTTTGTGTGAAAAATTCTTTAAAATAATCTTCTTGGTGACACCCATTTTGCTTTGTACCATTTTTAAATTTCCCTTTTGGGTTTTATTTCTAATAAAACCGACACAATCCTGATGATTTCACGTTGTACCAGTAAAACTAAATTTTTTTAGAAACGGAAACACTTCATAAGTCCCCAAATTTCCCCCTAGAGAAAATAACACTTGAACCAAACCACCAAATTTAAAAAAAGGGGGGTTCGATTAAAATTGACTAATTTTTAAAAAAATTTTAGCACCAAAAACTCAAAAGGGGGGTTTCCCCAAAGTGAACTTTTTGGGCAATAAATTAAAAATTTAAAAAATTGAGGGTCAGTTTAAAAATCCTTTTGGGGATTAAATTTTTTCAATGAGGAGGGCCCTGAAAACCCCGACAACCAAAAGGAAAAAGACTCGACAGTTCTCCTGTTGCGCCCCTACCCCAAGATCGGGGCAATGATCCCTGAATTCGTTTTCCCCCATGTCCCCGACAATGTTGAGAAACCCTCAATTTTCATTTTTTGATACCGGGGTAGATTAACCGAAACTGAGTTGGGTTTCAAATTTTGATCCCCCCCGAGAGGGGAATCATTCATATTAAACCCCCTAAAAAAAACCTGTATAGATAAAAAAATTAGTAATTTTTTTTCAACTGTGTGTTACAATATCAACTTGTTTTTTAAAAAAATTTTTTTTTTTTGGGGTTCCCCTTTTTCCCAATTCTGAGTTTTAAACAATAGTTTTAGTCCCGATCCCTTGTCTTTTAAAACATACCTTTTTTAAAAAATTTTTTTTCCTCAATTTAGATCACATGAAAAGATTCGATCCAAATTTTTTTCTTTTTTATAAGATTCTGTATTGAGCTCTTTTCCCCCATGTTCATGATATATCAATAAATATAGGTTTTTTATCCAATAATACCCCTGTGTAGTATAATGTTCATCTTTGTTCTTTGACATTTATGCTCACTAAAAAAAACCCCCTTTCCCTTTTTGTTTTTAATAGATGTTGTGGGACGACTTTTACCGGTTTTGTCCTTCAGTGTTCAGTGATGTACGGCCCCCCGTTACTGGTTTCAGTGGTCACCCTCCCCCAACACTCTCAAATTAAACCTTAGACCATGTCAAAAATCACCCCTTTTTGAATGCCATTAGCTCCTGCTCGGGCAGTCTCAGTTAACAGCAAGACTCAGTGTAGGACAGGCGTCAGGCGTGTAGGGCTCTGAAATTCTCCCATATATTACCTTCAATACATCAAAGTAACCAACCAATTTCGTCTGTTCATTACCCAATCTACGAAAGACACCCACGACACACATGTTGTTGGATCTCTGTATCAAGAGCCATGGTGTTGGATCAGTAAACTCCAGGGGTTGGATCACTGTTGCCATCTGCATGGTGTTGCATCACTGTTCCATGTCCATTTGTTGGTCACTGTGGAGAGCCATTGTGTTGGATCACTCTTGCCAGCTCCACTGTGTTGGATCACTGTGGATACCTTTATAGTGTCGGATCACTGTGCCCAGCTCGATGGTGTTGGATCACTGTGGTCATCTCCATAGTGTTGGATCCCTGTGGCCATTTCCATGGTGTTGGATCACTGGGCCAGAGCTTTGTGTTGGATCACTGTGGCCAGCTCCACGGTGTTGGATCTCTGTGGCCAGCTCCACGGTGTAGGATCACTGTGGCCAGCTCCACGGTGTAGGGATCACGTGGCCAGCTCCACGGTGACTGATCGGCAGGACGAAGTAAATGAGCTCCCGTCTATTGTGTGGTCTAAGGGTTCACAGTGTTAGAGAATAGTATATGGTTTACCTAGGGGGTTACTGGTGCTTGTGTCTCTTCCTCAAGTGTTTAGTGATGCGGAGCTGCTGGACACTTAGTCTTGCCAATAAACACAGTATTACAGCAGTGGCAATTAAATCTGTAGACTGCAAAGCGCTGTAATTCAGAAGATATAACATCTTTGAAATTAAAAAGAAAAGGAGGCTGGGTAGTGTATTTAGGCTTTAATTTAGCCCGGTTCTCTCAAGGGGATAAATTAATTTAAAAATTTTAGTAGCTTATTTTTTTTTAAAGAAATATAATATTTCTCTGGTAAAGTTTTTAGGAAATGAACTACTTTGTTAGGAGTATATTTTTTATTTATGTAGCTGTTTGCCTATATAAGACTGTATAAATAAGAAAAATACATAAAAAATTGAATGAGTTGTATTAATTCAAATTCGATATGAAAATTATAATTCTGTGAATATTTATGAAAAGTTCTAGTAGTTAATATGTATATCAAATTTCATTCATATTTGGGTAGGTATAAGTTTATTTCGTAAATAAGCCTGTAAATGTTGGTTGACGATTCACTGAAGTGCTGTAACTCTTGTGACTGTAGTACATAAGAATATCAAGCAATAGCAATGTTCTATTCGTCTCTAATTCAGATGCAAATTAAATATTTTTAGTTGCTCTGAAGTCCTTTAAACACTTGAAAAGTATCATCAACCTAATGTGGATATAATAGTGGTTTATATGCAGATGGACTAGGGTTCAACGCCATCAGTGATATTCTAGGGGGAAAAAAATGTTGACTTCAAGCGCATAGAAACTAGGATTGGAAACATCCATGCCCACGATGCCTTCCTTCTCCTCATTAAATGTGAGTATGTCTCTCTGAACTAACCTATAGTGCTTCCATCCTTTGATACCTCAACCTGAACGTATGTGAACGTATATGGTTTAAATGAACTAATGAAACAAATTGTACTAAAATTTATTAAATAGTTCATCAGAGAATGAAGACCTAAGCTTAACCTGAACAAGAAAAAAGCTGGAACTATGGTCCACTAACAGTCTACCGGGACAGCCTCATCGCAAAAAACTACTTCTGCAGTGATGATAGAGGAGGCAAGCTCTCAAATGTAGAGAGCCTATATCTTAGCAGTAAGCATACATCATTTTTCTCCCAGTAATTTATATTTTTATGATAGTGGTCATGGACTTGTTGAATATAGCTTAAGTTATTCCAAATTTTTTTTATTCTATATTGTCACATATAGATTAAATTCTTCCCAAATTTTATTATTTATAAATTAATCTAATTTGTATAATCCTAATCCAATATTCATATTAAAATCAAAACTATTTTAATGAAGCTTGATTTAGTTAGATTTATCTTAGCAACAGACCTTTTGAAAATTATTTAGATAATTAAAATCTCTGAAATGAATAAAGAGAGCATTAGACTCTTGTCAAGTTCTAATGTGATGCTTATGTAGTCTGACCATAATGAACAGTCTGACCATAATAAACAGTCTGACCATAATAAACAGTCTGACCATAATAAACAGTCTGACCATAATAAACAGTCTGACCATAATAAACAGTCTGACCATAATGAACAGTCTGACCATAATAAACAGTCTGACCATAATAAACAGTCTGACCATAATAAACAGTCTGACCATAATAAACAGTCTGACCATAATAAACAGTCTGATCATAATAAACAGTCTGACCATAATAAACAGTCTGACCATAATAAACAGTCTAACCATAATAAACAGTCTGACCATAATAAACAGTCTGACCATAATAAACAGTCTGACCATAATAAACAGTCTGACCATAATAAACAGTCTGATCATAATAAACAGTCTGATCATAATAAACAGTCTGACCATAATAAACAGTCTGATCATAATAAACAGTCTGACCATAATAAACAGTCTGACCATAATAAACAGTCTGACCATAATAAACAGTCTGACCATAATAAACAGTCTGACCATAATAAACAGTCTGACCAAAACATTAATAAACAGTCTGACCATAATAAACAGTCTGACCATAATAAACAGTCTGACCATAATAAACAGTCTGACCATAATAAACAGTCTGACCATAATGAACAGTCTGACCATAATAAACAGTCTGACCATAATAAACAGTCTGATCATAATAAACAGTCTGATCATAATAAACAGTCTGACCATAATAAACAGTCTGACCATAATAAACAGTCTGACCATAATAAACAGTCTGACCATAATAAACAGTCTGACCATAATAAACAGTCTGACCATAATAAACAGTCTGATCATAATAAACAGTCTGACCATAATAAACAGTCTGACCATAATAAACAGTCTGACCATAATAAACAGTCTGACCATAATAAACAGTCTGACCATAATAAACAGTCTGACCATAATAAACAGTCTGACCATAATAAACAGTCTGACCATAATAAACAGTCTGATCATAATAAACAGTCTGACCATAATAAACAGTCTGACCATAATAAACAGTCTGACCATAATAAACAGTCTGACCATAATAAACAGTCTGACCATAATAAACAGTCTGACCATAATAAACAGTCTGACCATAATAAATAGTCTGTCCATAATAAACAGTCTGACCATAATAAATAGTCTGACCATAATAAACAGCCTGATCATAATAAAAAGTCTGACCATAATAAATAGTCTGACCATAATAAACAGTCTGATCATAATAAACAGTCTGACCATAATAAACAGTCTGACCATAATAAACAGTCTGACCATAATAAACAGTCTGACCATAATAAACAGTCTGACCATAATAAACAGTCTGCCCATAATAAACAGTCTGACCATAATAAACAGTCTGACCATAATAAACAGTCTGACCATAATAAACAGTCTGACCATAATAAACAGTCTGACCATAATAAAAAGTCTGACCATAATAAACAGTCTGACCATAATAAACAGTCTGACCATAATAAACAGTCTGACCATAATAAACAGTCTGATCATAATAAACAGTCTGATCATAATAAACAGTCTGACCATAATAAATAGTCTGATCATAATAAACAGTCTGACCATAATAAACAGTCTGACTATAATAAACAGTCTGACCATAATAAACAGTCTGACCATAATATACAGTCTGACCATAATAAACAGTCTGACCATAATAAACAGTCTGACCATAATAAACAGTCTGACCATAATGAACAGTCTGACCATAATAAACAGTCTGACCATAATAAACAGTCTGACCATAATAAACAGTCTGACCATAATAAACAGTCTGACCATAATAAACAGTCTGACCATAATAAACAGTCTGACCATAATGAACAGTCTGACCATAATAAACAGTCTGACCATAATAAACAGTCTGACCATAATAAATAGTCTGTCCATAATAAACAGTCTGACCATAATAAATAGTCTGACCATAATAAACAGTCTGACATAATAAAAGTCTGACCATAATAAAAGTCTGACCATAATAAACAGTCTGATCCATAATAAACAGTCTGACCATAATAAACAGTCTGACCATAATAAACAGTCTGACCATAATAAACAGTCTGACCATAATAAACAGTCTGACCATAATAAACAGTCTGACCATAATAAACAGTCTGACCATAATAAACAGTCTGACCATAATAAACAGTCTGACCATAATAAACAGTCTGACCATAATAAACAGTCTGACCATAATAAACAGTCTGACCATAATAAACAGTCTGACCATAATAAACAGTCTGACCATAATAACAGTCTGACCATAATAAACAGTCTGACCATAATAAACAGTCTGACCATAATAAACAGTCTGACCATAATAAACAGTCTGACCATAATGAACAGTCTGACCATAATAAACAGTCTGACCATAATAAACAGTCTGACCATAATAAACAGTCTGACCATAATAAACAGTCTGACCATAATAAACAGTCTGACCATAATGAACAGTCTGACCATAATAAACAGTCTGACCATAATAAACAGTCTGACCATAATAAACAGTCTGATCCATAATAAACAGTCTGACCATAATAGTTACATAATAACAGTCTGACCATAATGAACAGTCTGACCATAATAAACAGTCTGACCATAATAAACAGTCTGACCATAATAAACAGTCTGACCATAATAAACAGTCTGACCATAATAAACAGTCTGACCATAATGAACAGTCTGACCATAATAAACAGTCTGACCATAATAAACAGTCTGATCATAATAAACAGTCTGATCATAATAAACAGTCTGACCATAATAAACTTTTGTTTTACAAGGAATCGTGTAGACACACCCGTCAGCATTTTCAGCGGTATTTTTAATCAGAATTTTTTTTCTACTGTATCAAGATTATTAAATACAAATTTGATTTTAAAATTCTTACATATAGAAGAAATATCAAGAAAGTGTTCATGGTAAGTTAGAACCAAAATATTATTGGTTGAATAACTGTTTGTCTTTTGTAGAATTGTAAAAAGTATTTCTAGCAATTTTAAAAGGATTTATCAATTAAGTATTTTGGGTATTTTATATCATTAGCAATTTCAAAAATTGTCAAGATTTCTTCACCTATGAATTCTGGGTTGCAAATACGCAAAGCTCTCAAGAACATGGATGAGAATACAGAAAGTTTAACTATATCATGGTGAGAAGAATAATAGTGCATATAAAAACAGTTATTTTTTGGTTTACTGTATATTTTGAATTTAAAGTCATGGTTCCCTTAATAATTAAAACATCTAAAAGGGAATTTTGCTGTTTGAACAAAACCAAACTCAACAGCATAATTAATAGAATGAACTAGACTACTTATTACAACAAGCATTAGACAAAAACGTCAACGTATCCGTACAACTTAGCTCTCCTGGAAGGAATTTATTAAGCAGCTCCATGATGTTGATCACTGTGGCCAGTTCCATGGTGTTGGATCACAACATATATATATTGTGCCGAATAGGAAAAACTGGTAAATTAGCAAGAACTTATTTAAAATTAAGTCATTTCTAAAATTTTCTCTTATACGTTTAAAGACATATTTTTTCATTTATGATAATGTAAAACATAATAATTTTGTACCATAAGAACTTTAAAAAACTTACCTAATCTTATTATAAAAAGCGCAATTTAATTTAGGCTAATCCAACTAAATATATTTTAGAAAAGTTTACAGTAATTTAATAATAAACAAACGCAATGAATTTTTTTTTTTCGTTAGGTTCAGAATAGTTTTTGAGAAATTATTGCATACACAAATTTTCGCTTGCCTTATTCGGCAAGAAGAGAGTTGCTATTTAAACCAAAATCGCAAGTTTTTACCTATTTCGTGTGTGTGTGTGTGTGTGTGTGTGTGTGTGTGTGTGTGTGTGTGTGTGTGTGTGTGTGTGTGTGTGTGTGTGTGTGTGTGTGTGTGTGTGTGTGTGTGTGTGTGTGTGTGTGTGTGTGTGTGTGTGTGTAAGTAGGTTGACACAAAGAAGAAAAAACACATTCACCTGAAGTTGACCCAGAGTCGCTTCCGGAGGTCACAGGCCCCGTGGCCCGATCCCAGACCAGGCTTCCTGGTTGCTGGTCTGATGATTGATTAAACTGTTAGTGTCCGCCGCCCTCAGCCCAACATATGCACCACAACCCAATTAATTAAGACCTGCATATGAAGAATCTGCCGAGTTCCCACTTGAAGTCACCTTGGAGATGGTAATCCCCCTTGTGCAAGAAGAGAGGGTGTTGAAGAGTCGTGGTCCCTTAACACTTCTCGAGTTCTCTCAGCGTACTCATCGCTCCATTGCTTTTCACTGAAGTATCCTGTACCGTCTTCCAAGCCTTTTGTGTTCATAATTACATATAGTATTTTCGGTGTGCAGGTTTCTGACCAATCCCTCCATTATCTTCCAGGTGTAGAACATTATATAGCTTTCCTGCCTACGTTCTAAGGAGTACAGTTCTAGTGACTTCAAGCGCTCCCAGTAATTTAGGTGCTCTGTGTTTATACGAGCTGTGAAGATTCTTTGTACATTATCCAGCTCAGTAATTTCGCTTTCCTTCAGTCAAACCCTGTCTTTCTTCTTCACGAGAGAAAGGACTTCACATTGCTACTGATCCACCGAATGCATCATCCCTACTCATCCTATAGTGACTGTAATTCCCACCTTTAGCAGTCAATTACAGCCAATACAATAGTGTTATACAAGAATTAAATAAAGCCAGCTTCACCCACACTACCACCAATGTCTTCTCCATCCTAATTTCTAAGTAACAGTAACTTTAGCTCACCTGACACGAAACCTTTGGAGCTTCTGTAGCAACTCAATCTATGTTGGAATGTTTGACTATAATCCCTTCGCATTACAGAAGTGTTCCAGTTGAAGCTGACATATTTCATTACCGGAGGAACAAATTCCATCCTTTGTAATAGAATATGAGAGAGAAACATAGCTAGTTTTTGTTCCCACAATAAAACTATTATATAGCAACCTGTTTTCCAATTCGAATGAACGTTATATCCCGAATTACCCATCATTCATTTCTGCATGCTTGAAATTTATCAGAAATTTTAATATGTCATTATCGTTTATATTAGGCTTCGTTATTTTTTTTTTTTTGGGGGGGTTACAAACGTATATTAATCTATATTTAAATATAATTACTCATCAATAACAAAATTATAAAAATCTGATAACTTATGTCTGGCAGAGTAGTGCATATTAAAAAAATCTTGCTCGTGTGTTTTCTCTCGAAAGCAGAAAATAAGTTTGAGGATGGGTTGCATATAAAAATAGGGTAGCAGCACGCTGCTGATGTACACAGTTTAATAATAATAATATAAAATCTCCTCGCCCCCATACCTATGATGCAGTCCTTACCCAGAGTCTCGCCAGCGGCCCTCAACACAGCTTCCCCGGATAGTGTAGCCAGGCCAGCTGAAGCCACAAGGGCCACAAGGGCTTCTTTGACGGGTGACCACGTCCTCCCCTCCCAGCCGAACCAACTTGCTTGTTTTCACTGACGGCGGGGGATAAGCGGCTACACCACCCTCTCCTTGTCCTCCGTCGGGATCTCCTTGTCCTCCGTCGGCTCCAGTTTCCCGGGGCGGTCTATTAACGTCTGATGACTCTCCTTGTGAAGCTGCCGAACTGGAGGTGATCGAAGCAGCCCGCACTGTTATTGGTCTAGGTAAGTGTATATGTGAGTTACTGAGGGAGAGAGAGAGGAGAGAGAGAGAGAGAGAGAGAGAGAGAGAGAGAGGAGAGAGAGAGAGAGAGAGAGAGAGAGAGAGAGAGAGAGAGAGAGAGAGAGAGAGAGAGAGAGAGAGAGAGAGAAGAGAGAGAGAGAGAGAGAGAGAGGAGAGAGAGAGAGAGAGAGAGAGAGAGAGAGAGAGAGAGAGAGAGAGAGAGAGAGAGAGAGAGAGAGAGAGAGAGAGAGAGAGAGAGAGAGAGAGAGAGAGAGAGAGAGAGAGAGAGAGAGAGAGAGAGAGAGAGAGAGAGAGAGAGAGAGAGAGAGAGAGAGAGGTGGTTTTAAGGGGGCAAGAGAGAGAAGGAGATAACAAGAGATGGGCAATGCGCTCTAAGAGCAAGAGTCAGAGTGAGTTTTCTATTATTTGGACAGTTATAAATGAAAATGAGTCAGCTCTTGCCAGGGTGAAGAACGAGGCGAGGTAGTGACCTAAGTATGTGATAGGGAAAAACTCTACTGAGAAGCCTGACTCCACGATCATAATTAGGCAGAGAAAGCCTCATAAGTAGTGTTATTATTTAACAGATTGTCTTGTCCTTTCATCTGCGTTTATTGCTGTCTCTCATAGAGACAGTTTCTGCGTGGACGTCGATCATTCACAGTGATTGATTTTGCTTTTATTCTATGTGTTATGTTTTCAAGTATAAAGAATCTTATGCTAGTTAGCAAGTCTCCACAAACTCTCAGGCAGAAGACACTAACCTTCACAACATTTACTTGAGAGGTCGAGTCTCCTTTCTCTGTCTATCCCCTGCAGGTCTCTTCACGTCTCTGTCTATCTCCCAGTGGGTCTCATCATCTAGCCTCCGCCTGTCTCCCAACGAGTCTCCTCCTCCTTCCTCTGTTATCTCCCAGTGGGACGCCTAAGCTTCTCACAATATTATCTGTGATCTCACAGCCATGGTGCTGTGCGGAGATGCAATCCTTGTAACATCTAATGTTTCAGAAACTTAAGCACTTATCAGCTACCTCATCTATTAAACTGCATTCTTATAACTTCTCGCTGCTCTGGCACTTTATGTATCTCACAGTTCAAAGACCCTTTAGTATGGAGAATCTTTCCTCACTGGGGCTTAATCAAGTACTTGTGGGTGAAACTGGGTTAAATATAGGTTCTCCATGCTTAAGGTGTCTTTCATTTACAACTTGTGGGCCTAAGCAATGGACTACGTCCCATATCTTAACAGTAGTCCTAGGCAGGATCGAAACTGCGTACTGCTCACAAAAGTGTTGAGAAGACAAACGTTGCATTACGGGCTGTTATTGGAACAACTTTATATTTAAATGTATGCACCGTGAATCTTCCGACTGACTTGATAAAGTTTTACACAGAACGATACGTCGTCCCGGTAAAGCTTGTTCAGCAGATTGCGTCTCAGGAAGCCTGGTCTGGGAGCGGGCCGCGGAGGCGGTGACCTCCGGAAGCGACTCCAGCTAAATTCCTTCAGTCAAAATAATTTTATTTCCATGTGTTCTGACAGCTTCCACACATAGCACCTGAAGTAAATACTGACGGTACTTCAGCGGCAAAATAAAAAAATAATTGTCGTTGTTGAAGAATGTTTATGATAACTAAATAATCTAACACAACCCATCATTTGGAAGGGAAGGGAAGGAGGTTCTCTTCAGTCCGATAAAGCGCTCTTGACTCCCTTCCTTGGATCAAACCTGATTACCTCCCATCCTCAAACGTTATATTGCCCCTTATAATATGCAAACTAACTTAGCTCCGTCCACCAAGCCACTGGTGCAGCTGAGTCTTGTTGTTATAATGTAGAACAACGGCTTCTGTAGTGAAAGTGGAGAGTGCATTAACAATTGGGTTTCCTCCCTTCAAAGTGAAGTGCTTACTTTACCCTTTGCACTCATCTATATCTATGCACCTAAATTTGACACCTTAATTGTGAGTTATTGTTTTTTTATAAATGCCCTGAATTCCACGAGTGTCAATTTTGACATGATCTTATTCATAGCCAAGCACATGTGTGGTAGAATTGCAGAGTGGAGTCACAGTACACCTTTTGTGGATTTCTTCTCATATTAGCATTGAGGTGAGGGGGACACAACTGATTAACTGGCAAAGGCGTATGACTTTTAAGAGGAAGGAATTTTTGGTATTTTTAATTTCTCATTTAATACAGTTAGATTTTAATTTACTTCATCTTCAGACTGTAGATGGTAATACCAGATTATATGGACAGAAAAAGGCCAGGGAAACAAGGCTATGCAAATGCCTATGAACCTTCCATATGTTATAGAAATGTTAACAAACATACGCTTGGATACCTTAAAACAATATCTATTTAACAATATACTTCATATTGCAATGAAACCTATGATATTTGTTCAGAACTTCTGGCACTGTATTTAAATTTGATTAAGGAGATGCCCACATCACATAGGTTCAGGTATTGTCTACCTTTATGTCGTCAGCAGGTGGGAGGTAAAGTGTTCAAGGAATTAGCTGTAAACTGATTACACAATTTGAATTTAGTTTTATCAGTGAAATCATACGACAAATTAATTGCAACCATGCCAGGACTTGGCTACTTCAATATCCGTCAGTGTTACCACCATCCATTATTGATCTATTGAACCTTCAAAGTGCATTTTTTTTGACGTTCAAATTTATTATTCAACTTTCTCCTACTTATTATAATACTTGAACAAGATAGGCTAATATATTCGATTTATTCTTTCAAATTATTCTAGTTCATTTACAAAACTTATCAGACAGGCATAAGTAAATCTGAGATGGACTCCTCAAGAAGTGTACATAATTTACCTTTGACTTTCTCATAACTTCACCTGGGTTTTTCCTATGAACATGCTGTTCGATATCATTGTGTTTAATGATGACACAGAATAAGTAATTACCAAGGGAGACAAGTTCGCTTTCACAAGTTAATTTCAGTGTCATTAGGAAAGTTAACTGTTCAGTTTCCAAGGTAAAATCACAGTGGTTACCTCCTATGTCTAGCCTTACATTGTACTTAGAGTTCTTATCTGAGGGAGAGACAGCAAGAGCAGGTTGAGCCCTGCCAGTGAGCTCGTGCTTACAGCGTCCGTGTATATAATTTGATATTTGCTAGCCAACAGTTAGGCGAGAGATTTCGTCTTGAGAAGTTGCCTTAGCAATTAGTTTAAGTAAAGGAAAATTGATGATAAGCTTTTTAGGGTATACTGAGGAACGTAATGTCCACTGAAGGCATCTTCCATGAAGGGGTGGATAACTCTAATTCTTGATAACTGTATTTTATATTTAATATCCTTGCATGATTCTGTTGCTCAATTGAATCTGCGTTTACTTCCTTCTGAATATTTAATAAAATGTACGAAGACAATGTTCGATTTGTTTCTCAGAATTTTAATTCTCTCACTGACACCGTGAATACCAAGCTTCCTCCTCCCTCATTTTCTGGTGAGTCAAAAATGATTCTGTACATGAATGGTATACAATACCGAATACCGACAACATGAAAATTAGACACATGTGTAACATCTGAGTATCTTTTCTGTAGACGTTTCGTCATCCAGTGGCTTTATCAATACAAATTCAAGGACTACCACTACTACCAACCACCACCACTAACCCGTTCCTCGCAAGCCTTCTTGCCTGTGATCCAAGACACAGTTCGCTCAAGAAGTCTCCCTTCGATTCCCACTGGGGAGGGGAATTTATATTCTACAAGCGCCACCTTCTTTCTCATAATGCTACCGCCTCGTGTGAAAATCAAGCCTGTGAATGGAGTAATCAATGGCTCCTCGAAGCTAGCTTTAGCTACAGCCGTTAGGACCTGCCTGCATGTCAAATTTATGGCAATCCACTCTCTGAAGGACTCCTTCATTGTCGTCTGCACAAACGACAATGAAGCCTCAAAAGAAGACCTTACAAACACGACAATTCACCATATCCCCGTCTCCATTCTTGAAGGCGAAATTTTCGGCCTTTGTAAAGAGACTGGACAAGATCGTCACCTCTCTCTACTGAAGCACTGAAGACATCTATCGAGGAACAAAACACCTAGGCCTCGGCAGATAGCATCTCCAAGATCCCTAACGTTTTATCTATGCTAAAGATCACTTTCTCAGACATCTCCATGGCTGCCCAAGCTCTCTCTGACGGTCTGGCCATCTCATATTACCGCATTCACCCAAGTCATATAGAACCAGAACATTTTACACACATCTCCCACTGCTGGACCTGCTAGTCCTATAATCACACCATCAAGGACTGCCCCATCTACAAGGATAAAAGGTGTTGAAGATTGAGACACTTATGCAACATATGGGAATCTTTATTTCGAAACGTTTCGCCTACACAGTAGGCTTCTTCAGTCGAGTACAGAAAAGTTGGTAGAAGCAGAAGAGATGTGAAGACGATGTAATTAGTCCATCACCCTTGAAGATCTAGTTTTGAGGTGGTCAGTCCCTCAGCCTGGAGAAGAGTATTTGTTCCATACTCTGAAACAATGTGAAGTTTAAGTAAGTAAGTAACAAGTGCAGTTAAGATCCCAATGGGATGAGCGGGGAAGACGGGACAGACGAAGAATAGCGCTGGAGAGGAGTCTTTTTAGTCGTAGAAATAAAGCCAGGGCTTAACCCAGCAGGGAAGGCGATCGTGGGACAGACTTGAGAAAAGGAATAGCAGGCTCTCCTGTTGGTGAGACTCCAGTGGGGGGAGGAGGGAGGACGGGACAGGCAAGGATTAGTGCTAGAGAGGAGTGTAGAAATTGAGCCAGGACTTAACCCAGCAGCTAAGGCGAAAGTGGGCCAGAGGGACGAACAGCTCAATGTACCTGTCATAGAATCCAAAGGTTATTTGTAAATAGGGTTAGGAGCAGAATCATACAAGGAGTAGAAAAGGTTGTGTTGGTTTGTGGGTCTGCGGATGTCTTCGTCAAGGAGAGAGGTCCAGTAGTCATGTCGTGTCTCAAGTTTGTCTATCTGTCTGTCACTGAGCGTCTTCCAGTACAGATTCGGCGCAGGGATGTTTAAATGGGCATGGAGAGACTCGCTTGTGGCGAAGTCTTCCCATCTGACATCAAGCACCCAGCGCAGAGCCTTGTTCTGGACACGCTGCAGTTTAAGTAAGTTTGTTTTGGCTGCAAGATAGAGGTGTAGTTTGGTGCGTTGGGAGGAATGTTGCAGCTTGTAGAGGCCCGCAAGGGCCTTACTAGCTACTGCATGCTTTGAGTGAATGTGTCTGTGTAAGCAAAGAAGGTAGTCAAGATTAATGCCAAGGACTGTGACAGATTGTGTGATGGGGATGTAGGTGCGGGTGTCAGCTGTTCTGAGCTCGACAGGTAATGGAGGATCACGTTTCCTATAGTTAAAATATGTAATGCTGGATTTAGCTGCATTGGTTTTGATTCTCCATTTCTGTTCCCAGAAGGTAATCCTGTCGACCTCATTTTGTGTGTTGTGTGAGAGTGTATCTATATTGTTCCGGGGATAATCCTTGCATATACCCTTCAAACGTTGAATTTCTCTTCTAGCTTCCGTTAATTCCGCCTTAAGTTGGATATATAGCTGCTAATTCTATTTACTCACGTGCGAGTCCCACTCAAATCCAACCCCTCTCACTCATGAATTTATCCAACCTAAATTTGAAACTACCCAAGGTCCTTGCTTCAATAACCCTACTAGGCAGACTGTTCCACTCATCAACTACCCTATTTCCAAACCAATACTTTCCTATATCCTTTCTAAATCTAAACTTATCTAACTTGAATCCATTATTGCGGTTTTCAAAACCATTTATCATACAATTGTGTTGCAGTGTCTGACGGAATGAATAATTAAAAGGTATAAAATACCGACAGGTTGTTAGGTAAGACACATATGCAACAATTAGGTATCTTTATTTCGAAACGTTTCACCTTGTGGAACGCCACTAATGACTAATCCCCAATCAGATTTGACCCCATTAATGGAAACTCTCTACTTTCTATTGGTAAGCCATGCCTCTATCCATGCTAGAACTTTACCTTCTATGCTATGAGCTGCCACTTTTCTTAAGAGTCTCTTGTGAGGTACGCTATCGAAGGCTTTACTGAAATCCAAATAAACAATATCATATTCTTTATCACTGTCTACTGCCTCGGATGTTTTATTGAAGAACGTCAGTTAATTTGTCAGGCAGTGGAAATAAATGGTATAAAATACCGACACAATGGAAAAATAAACACTTAAGCAGTATAATGTGATCCTTTATTGACAACGTTTCGCCCACACAGTGGGCTTTATCGATAACAGAAACATGAGTACTTATAGGATTTAGTCAGGTGGAGAATGCTGGGTCAGGTTGAGAATGCTGCATGTGACAGTTCTTATACTTGTCCAATCTCTTTTTATGTTACCCAAGGTTTTAAACTATCACCCTACTTTGAAGAATGTCACATGCAGCATTCTCCACCTGACCCAGCATTCTCCACCTGACCCAGCATTCTCCACCTGACCCAGCATTCTCCACCTGACCCAGCATTCTCCACCTGACCCAACATTCTCCACCTGACCCAGCATTCTACGCCTGACCCAGCATTCTCCAAATGACCCAGCATTCTCCACCTGACCCAGCATTCTCCACCTGACCCAGCATTTTCCACCTGACCCAGCATTCTCCACCTGACACAGCATTCTCCACCTGACCCAGCATTCTCCACCTGACTAAATCCTATAAATACTCATGTTTCTGTTATCCAGGTAGATCTGTTTGTGACTCGACAAAGCCCACTGCGTGGGCGAAATGTTGGCAATAAAGGATCACATTATACTGCTTAAGAGTTTATTTTTCCATTGTCAAGCAGTAACGACCTCTCGTGAACCCATGCTGAGATTCATTAATTAAATTATGCTCTACAAGGTGACTTCTAATAATCTCTACTATATAGATGAATGGTTCAGAGAACCGACAAATTGATAAATTAGACACATATGCAACACTTGCGTATCTTTATTGAGGAAACGTTTCGCCACACAGTGGCTTCATCAGGGAATTCTTCACTTGCCTAACCCTTGGGCACGACCTACTTCCACATTGATCAAATGTGACACGACCTACGACTGCTGCACCTCTCCTGCCTACGGTATATAAGCTACTTTTTCGCACATATGCTGTATTCTTTCCAAGATTGATCGACTGACAACATCGACTCAAGGTTGAGGGACTGATTACCTCAAACTCCTCATGTTCTTCACCTTTCTTCTTTGTATTGGACTGATGAAGCCACTGTGTGGCGAAACGTTTCCTCAATAAAGATACCCAAGTGTTGCATATGTGTCTAATTTATCAATCTCTTCTATAATTGATTCTAATAATTTGCCTACTATAGACATCAGGCTTATTGGACGGTAATTTGATGGAATGGACTTATCCCCGGATTTGAATACTGGAAGTACATTAGCTATAATTAAGACACTTAAGCAACATATGGGAACCTTTATTGAAGAGACGTTTCGCCACACAGTGGCTTCATCAGTCCAATACAAAGCATAAAGTAGTAAGGAGAGGAGGAGTTTGAGGTAATCAGTCCCTGGGCCTGAAGTCGATGTGTTCAGTCCATCAGTCTTGTAGGAAGTACAGCATAGGCCCGTAGAAGTGGCTTATATACTGTAGCCAAGTGAGGCCTACTTCAAATAGTGGATGGTACCACTATGACCCCGCCTCCTCCTGCTTCGCCTCACCTGACTACAGTATATAAGCCACTTCTACTGCCCTGTGCTGTACTTTCTACAAGATTGATGGACTGAACACATCGACTCCAGGCCGAGGGACTGATTACCTCAAACTCCTCTAATTACTACTTTCTGCTTTGTATTGGACTGATGAAGTCACTGTGTGGCGAAACGTTTCTTCAATAAAGTTTCCCATATCTTGCTTAAGTGTCTTAATCTTCAAGTTGTCGGTTTTTCAAAACCATTTGAAACATACATTAGCTGTCTTCCACATCTGTGGCACAACACCAGTTAGGATGGACGTATTAAACACACTAGTTAATGGCTGACTAAGTTCCATCTTGCATTCTTTAAGTACCCTGGAAAACAACTCGTCGAGTCCTGAGGACTTATTTTGTTTCAGTTTATCTATCTGTTTGATAACCATGTCCCTCGTGACAGTAATATTTGTTAATTTGAATTCTTGATCTTGATCTTGCCTGTGCTCCAGAATCTTCCAATTATGGCCTTGAATTTGTATTGATAAAGCCACTGGATGGCGAAACGTCTACAGTAAAGATACCCAGATGTTGCACATGTGTCTAATTTTCAAAAATAATTCTGAGAGGTTAGTTTTACATTGTGGAATGAGACTCTTGTGCAACATTTGGGAATCTTTATTGAGGTAATATTGTCCTTAAGAAGCCATTGGCTGGCCAAACGTTTCCTTAATAAAGATTCACAAATGCTGCACAAATGTCTCTCTATTCAACTTATCAGTTTTCTAAATCATTTATCACAGTTTTGTATTACCTCCAAGAGTAAGAATAATTTTTGCTAATATTTATATAGGTGTTATGAGATCAATTAAGGTTCTAATAAAAGTTATGTACAGCGTTCAGCCCATTTTTGTTTTGAGTTGTGTTAAGGTAGAGATGGAGTATCTGTATACAAAATATGAGGTAATCAGTCCCTCAGCCTTGGAGTTGGTATGAAGAGCACCCAAGTCGTGGAGGTTCTGGAGCAGAGGCAAGCAGGCTGGCGCTTATATATACTAACGTCAGGTGGAAAGGGACGGGTAGCAGTCGAGGGCATAGTCACTGGTAGGCGGGATTTCCCAGTGGAAGTAGGTCATACCCAAAGAGATGGGTTTGTAGTAGTAGTTGTCGTAGCCGTGAAGAAGGTTATGTACATCAATGTAGAGATACTATGGAGTAAGAATATAAGAAAGAAGGAACACTGCATGAGCCCTGCTGGCCCATACTAGGCAAGTTCTTTTCAAAAACAAACCCACTAACAAAAATATTTCCCCAAGCCATTTTCAGTGCTACCCAAGGAATAAGTTTTGACAGCTCTATTAATTCATGTGCAATTCCCATTCAAATCTACCCCCTCTCACTCATGTATTTATCTGGTCTATATTTGAAGCTACCCAAGGTTTTGGCTTCATAATAATTAAAGGAACTGATATGGCTGATGAGTCTGCCGGGTCACCCCATGGAGAAGACCCGGGCTGGGACGCGTCGAGTCACCGCATGGAGAAGACCCGGGTTGGAACTGTTGTATGGATCAAAACACCGAGATAAGTTACAACATAATGTTCTGAAAAGAATAGCTGAGGATTCAGATAAGCGCTAATATATGTGTTATTTAAATTGTGACTAAAAAATCTTTCTGTGGCACACTGTTTACAATATCTCTTCAAACCATAACGCAAATACACTTGGAAATAAGAGCAAGAACGCAAATACATTTGAACTCAGTGTACCTGTGGGCAATAAGCACGAGCACTACTGCAGAACACCATGGTGATTGTCTGCTGCTGGAGAACACCATGGTGATAGTCTGCTGCTGTTGAACACCATAGGGATGGTCTGCTGCTGCAGACACTGGGCCAGCACCATGGAGGGGAAAATGGTGTCTGCTGCTGGAGACACATTTAGGCGATGTCTTGCTGAATTCATGGGATGTCTGCTGCTCAAAAAGCTGTTCTGGAGAACACCATGGGGATGGTCTGCTTTGGACCTGGAGCGAACACCATGGGTTAGTCTGCTGCTGGAGAACACCATGGGGATAGTCGCTGTTAGAACACCATGGGATGGTCTGCTGCTCTAGAACACTATAGGGATGGTCGCTGCTGGAGCACCATAGGGATGGTCTGCTGCTGAGAAATATACCCCATAGGGGATGGTCTGCTGTTTTTTCTAAAAAAGAACAAATCCAAAACCCATTAGGGGATGGTCTGTTTCTGGGAAAGAACACCATAGGTTTCTTTGGTTTGTTTATTATTAAATGGAATGTTACGTATCTAGAAAACCATGGTTAGTCTGCGCTGGAGAATTAAATTGCGCTTGTTGTAAAACATGAGGGATGGTCTAAAGTTTCTCTAGAACAAATTATAAATTCTGCTTAACAAAAGAGGGATTCTTTAAAGAAAATGAGGAGTTTTTAGAAAGGATTTCATGCTTAAAAATTAGTTCTTTACAATATCCCAAAGTTTTATCTAATTTCGCACACAATAATATATATATAAACACTGATCTCTGGCCGACGGAGACTCGAACCTACGAACCTCATGACAAGGTACGCAGTGCTTTACCGACCGTACCACACTGGTCCAATACCTTGGCATCCAGCTTTCGCTAGACGTTATTCCAAGGCAGCCAGCTTTCAGGCAGGAAGGCTTACAGCTTTTCATCTCATCCCTGCATGCATCGACACAACTAGAGATTTTTACAATGCTAGGAATTCGCAAGAGCAGGCGAAATATTCACAAACATTGGACCAGTGTGGTAGGTCGGTAAAGCACTGCGTACCTTGTCATGAGGTTCGTAGGTTCGAGTCTCCGTCGGCCAGAGATCAGTGTTTGTGAATATTTCGCCTGCTCTTCAATTCTATAATATATATATATATATATATATATATATATATATATATATATATATATACATATATATACGTACACTACACATACACACACACACAGAGGAGACAGGGGAGACAGAGGAGAAACTGGGGATTACATAGTAGGACTGCTACAGTCTGGAGGTCCCAAGGTGGTAATTGCAGTAATGTATAACCCACCACCGAACAGCAGGAGGTCAAGGTAAGAGTATGACGAGAGTAATAGAGCGATGATTGACACACTGGCCGAAGTGGCCAGAAGGGCTCGAGCGAGCAGGGCAAAGCTACTGATCATGGGTGACTTCAACCATAAGGAAATCGATTGGGAGAGCTTAGAGCCACATGGGGGCCAAGAAACGTGGAGGGCTAAGATGCTGGAGGCGGTACTGGAAAATCTCATGTACCAACACGTAAGGGACACTACCAGAGAGAGAGAGAGGAGAGGACGAACCAGCGAGACTGGACCTAGTATTCACCCTGAGTAGTGCAGATATTGAGGACATCACACATGAAAGCCCCCCTTGGGGCCAGTGATCATATGGTTCTAAGCTTCGAATATATAGTAGAGTTACATGTGGAGGGTATTACAAAAAAATAACCATTTGTAATAAACGACTGTTTGGGATAACAATAAACTCTCTTATTTCAGATATTTATTATATATTATTAATAAAAAAACATAAATCTGTATAACATATAATCTGTGTAAAAACATATAGCTTTAATATACACATTTATAACAATTTAAAACGTAGTAAAACATCACAAGTAAAACAATCATAAAATTCTGTGCCGTGTCAGACGTCGCTGCCAACATGGTGCCACACAGGACACCAACAATCCTCTCGTCATGACACGCTTTCTCAACCGTGTCCTCAAGACACCCTTGTCTCTGTGTTATGACAAAACACTCCTTCGCTTGTGTCCCACGACACCTTCTCTGTGCCACATGGCACGCCCTCTGTGTCACGAACTCAGTCTCTTGGGAAGCCTTTGCACCGCGTCATCTGTCACAAACACAAAATCACACGACTATCACTTGTGTCGTGCCACCAGTTGTCACTACACCCTGATGAGTCCTGACACCACAACAGTGTCACACAATACACTCCAGGTGCAGGGGAAAGTCTAGGTACATTCTCCAAGAGCAGTTGAGAGTCTAGGTACATTCTCCAGGGAGAGTCTAGGTACATTCTCCAGGGAGAGTCTAGGTACATTCTCCAAGTGCAGGGGAGAGTCTGGTACACACTCCAAGTGCAGGTACACTCTCCAAAGTGCAGGTACACTCTCCAATGTGCAGGTAAGTCTACACTCTCCAATAGTGTATGTGGAGAGTCCGGTTAACGCTCTCCAGTGTGAGAGTCTAGTTGACACTCTCTACTAGAGTCTGGTGGACACTGTCGGTCTATCCGGCCCGTCAGTCAAACATCACGTTTGATGACTTCACAGGCCGGCAGGTAAACTACCTAACAGCCGTGTTAGATAGGGGGCCGTAACAGAGGGGGAAGCAGGAAGGGCTGCACGAATGAAGCCAAACTACAAGAAAGGTGACTACGTGGGCATGAGGAACTTCCTGCACGGAGTTCAGTGGGACAGAGAGCTGGCAGGGAAGTCAGTAGACGAGATGATGGAATATGTGACAACAATTTACAAGGAAGCTGAGGAGAGGTTTATACCCAAGGGTAACAGGAGAAGCGAAAAAGCCAGGATGAGCCCATGGTTCACCCAAAGGTGCAGATAAGCCAAAACCAAGTGTACAAGGGAATGGAAGAGCTACAGAATGCAAAGAACCCAGGAGAATAAGGAGAGCAGTCGTAGGGCCAGAAATG
>WNWK01020839.1:0-35113 GCA_009830355.1 Cherax destructor | reverse complement strand
TCCAACATAACAAGTTTTCTACCACGGAAAAGATACTCCCACATAACAAGTTTCCCACAGAACAAGTTAATTCCTCACAGAACAAGATATAACAGAACAAGTATACTTCCATAGAGCAAAATACTCACCACAGAATAAGTATACGCCAACATAACAAGTTTCCCCCCTCAGAAGTATACTCCCCACAGAACAAGTTTTTCCCACAGAACAAGTATATTACAGAAAAGATACTCCCACAGAACAAGATAATTCCTCACAGAACAAGATTTTCACAGAACAAGAATATCCCAAAGAACAAGTATACCCCACAGAACAAGTATACCCCCACAGAACAAGTATCCCCCACAGAACAAGTGCTCCCACAGAACAAGAACCCCACAGAACAAGTATGCCCCATAGAACAAGTATTTCCCCACAGAACAATTATACCCCAATAACAAGTATACTCCCACAGAACAATATCTCCCCAAAACAAGTATACTCCCACAGAACAAGTATCCCCCCACAGAACAAGTATACTCCCACAGAACAAAATTTCCCACAGAACAAGATATTCCCCAGTCTACCTGGGGGTTTCCGGGGATCTACGCCCCCGCCCCTCCCCATAGGTCCCTCATATTTTTCTGCTCTATTGAATGATCAGAGTTTGTGAACTGTTCAGATTATCTACCCAGTTTTCCATAACGGGTAGTATTGGGAAAATTTGTTTTTGAACGTCATTTTTTTTCCATTGCCCATTGGAAACCTGGTTTTTCTTCGGAGGTTAACCGTGTCCTCAATAGATGACAGTCTCATGCAGATCCTAGATCATCTGCAAAAGATGACACGGTGCTGTGTTACATCTATGTCTGATATGAGGATGAAACAGGAGGGGGGGGAGTACTGTGCTTTGTGGAAAGAGTTTTTCACTATGACAGCTTCCGATTTACTTCTTTTTTCCACTACCTGTGTTGATTTTAGAAATTGAAGATCCATCTCCCACTTTGCCAGTTATTCCTTTAGCACGTATTTTGTGTGCTATTACGCCATGATCGCACTTCTCAAAGGTTTTTTCAAAGTCTGTGTATATTACATCTGCATTCGTTTTTCTTCCAGTGCATCTAAGACCATATCAATGATCCAGTAGCTGCGAGAGGCAGGAGCGACCTGCCCTGAACCCATGTTGCCCGGGGTTTGCATTTTTGGGGAACAAGTTTCAACGGTCAGCATCTTTCAAAGATTTTTATGGGGGGCGTTAGAGCTATTGGTCTATAGTTCTTAGCTAATGCTTTGGACCTTTCGGGGGGGGTATATCCGTTGTTTTTAGTGACGGAATTTCCCCCATGTCAAAGCCCCCTTTCCATAGTATACTTAAGGCCCCCAAATATACTCCACAGAACAAGTATACAACAGAACAAGTATACAACCACGGGAAAAGGGTATCTAACACAAAAAAGTATACTCCCCCCAGTACAAGATACCCCACAGAACAAGTATACCTCACAAAAAAAGATTCTACAGAACAAGATCCCCCAAAGAACAAGTATATTACACAAAACAAGAATCCCCCAGAACAAGATAACCTATACAGTGTTAGAACAGTTCTGTACATTGCACAGTTTGACCTGCTCTGGAGTTTATACAGTGCTAGAGCAGTTTTGTTTTGTACTTTTTAGAGTAAAATTTAGAGTAGTTCTGAATTGTACAGTGTTAGTGCAGCGGGGGATTGTCCATTGTTAGAAGAGTTTTTCAGGACGTAAAAAAATAATTGAGTACAACACTCTGCCTCACTATTGATCCTGTACAGGACTGAGGGGAAAAGATTAAGTAGCTTGATGCTTTAATAATGTACACTCTGAGTGTAAAACCCCGAAAATACTAATGGACGAGGTCATCCCAGGTGTACACTGAATGTACACTCAAAAGGGAACACCGGGGGCGGGGTAATGTACACCTCGGCTAACACCCCCGTAATTATAACTGAATAAGTAAAGGTGGTATATTTAGCGATCACTGCACGGAGGATCAAGTTGCAGCACGCCCGCAGCACGCCTCGCACGCCTCGCAGCACGCCTCGCAGCACGCCTCGCAGCACGCCTCGCGCACGCCCCCACTGACTCACCCAGCACGAGAATAATTCTCTATCAATTCGTTATAAAGTACAAAAAACCCGTGATCCTGTACAAAAATGTTAACATGAACCCGAGTCTACCAGAGACGCTGAGTCTCCCCCAGACGCTGAGTCGGGAAAAAGACGCTGAGTCTACCAGAGACGCTGAGTCAAAAAAACCCCGAGTCTACCAGAACGCTGAGTCTACCAGAGACGCTGAGTCTACCGAGACGCTGAGTCTGCCAGAGACGCTGAGCCCGCCAGAGACGCTGAGTCTACCAGAGACCCCGAGTCTACCAGAGACGCGGGGCTACCAGAGACGCTGAGTCTGCCAGAGACGCTGAGTCTCCCGGGGGACGCTGAGTCTGCCAGAGACGCTGAGTCTGCCAGAGACGCTGAGTCTACCAGAGACGCTGAGCCCACCAGAGACGCTGAGTCTCCCCCAGACGCTGAGTCTGCCAGAGACGCTGAGCCCCCAGAGACGCTGAGTCTACCAGAGAAGCTGAGTCTACCAGAGACGCTGAGTCTGCCAGAGCGGGGTCTACCAGAGACGCGGGGGTCTACCAGAGCCCCAAAACACCCAAACCCCGAGTCTACCAGAGCCCCGAGTCCCGGGGGCCTTTTAGTCTGCTAGAGCCCCGAGTCTCCCAGAGACGCTGAGTCTACCAGGGCTGAGTCTACCAGGGAGCTGAGTCTGCCAGAGCCCCGAGTCTGCCAGAGACCTGAGTCTGCCAGAGACGCTGAGTCTGCCGGGGCCCCGAGTCTCCAGAGACGAGTCTACCAGAGACGCTGAGTCTACCAGAGACGCTGAGTCTGCCAGAGACGCTGAGTCTACCAGAGACGCTGAGTCTACCAGAGACGCTGAGTCTACCAGAGACGCTGAGTCTGCCAGAGACGCTGAGTCTGCCAGAGACGCGGGGGTCTACCAGAGACGCTGAGTCTACCAGGGAACCTGAGTCTACCAGAGACGGGGAGTCTACCAGACCCCTGAGTCTGCCAGACCCCTGAGTCTGCCAGAGACGCTGACCCCAACCAGAGACGCTGAGTCTACCAGAGACGTTGAGTCTACCAGAGACGCTGAGTCTACCAGAGACGGGGGAGTCCCCCAGAGACGCTGAGTCTGCCAGAGACGCAAAATCTGCCAAACCCCTGAGCCTGCCAGAGGGAGTCTGCCAGAACGCTGAGTCTACCGAGGACACAGCACCTGGGAAACAGGTGCTGTGCCCCAGATCAGAGCCAGGGGTGGGTGACTCTAGTCCTTTTTCCTAATAATAATAATAATAATAATAATAATATTTTTTTTTTTTACAAGTACATGTACAAGGTATACACCCCTAGCTGACATCAATGACATACTATATAAAAAAGGGGCCAAAAAAGGCCGGGAAAAAAGGGGCCAAACCCCCCCCTCCTGTACATTTTTAAAAAAAAAAAAAGAAAGAAGAAAAACTTTATAAAAGGGGGTTTTTTTGAATGTGCGGGAAAAAGTGGGATAAAAGAAAGAGATGATTGCTGATGTTTGAATGAAAAGAAGTTGGATGTTTGGGCCCCCTAAGCGAAACAAAGGGGGAAGGGGGTAGGCGAGTTTCATGGGGAAATAAATGGGATTAAGTCAGGAGTATGGGGAGAGAGTTAGAGCTAAGGAAGGGGTAAAAAATAATTTGGGGAAGGATCAGTTATGGAAGGAGCAGGGGAATATAAGTTTTAAATTAAGGGGTTATGTGGATTAAAAAAGGGGTTTTGGATGCGAAAAGTGGGTCATAATAAGCGTGTATGCACCTAGAAAGGGGCAAGTGTAGGGAGAGAGAGAAATATTTTGGGAGATGTTTTTGGGAAAGTATAGGAACTTTTGAACCAAGTGAGAGAGTAATTGTGGTAAGGGACCTAAATGCAAAAAAAGGAGAAAATGTAGAGAGGGTGGGGAGGTAAGTTTGGGGTGCCAGGTGTGAATGATAAGGGGGGGCCCTTTTTTATTGAACTTTGTATAGAAAGGGGTTAAGTTATTTTAATACATATTTTAAAAAAAAAGAGGATAAATATGTATACAAGATATGATGTAGGGCGTAATGACGGGAGTTTTTGGGGCTACGTATTGGTAGTTAAAGGGGCTGTTGAGTAGACTTCAGGATGTACAGGGAAAAGGGGGCCACAGATATATTAGATCACTTAGTTGTAGCTACAGTGGGGAAAAAAAGGGAGATGGGATAAAGGAAAAAAAAAGAAGCAGTAAGAGGGGGAAGGTTTATGAACAAAAAAAGGAGGAAAATTAGGGAAAAATATAAACAACTATTGGAAGATAAAGGGGCCAGTGAGAGTGTAGACAATGGGATCGAAGATGAAAAAGGGGAGGTTTAAGAATTGGAGAATGTTCAAGAAGTTTGTGGTTACAGGAAAGTGGGTGCGGGGGAAGAAGAGCATTGGTGGAATGACGATGTAAAGAGATTCTGAAGAGAAGTTGCAGAGGTTGGTGAATAATTTTTGGGAGGGTATGAAAAAAAAAAAATTGGGGAAAAGAATATAGGAAAGAGAAGGGGGGATGAGGATAACAAAAGATTAGGTGACGAAAGTTGGGGTATCAGTTGGGGGGATAGTATGGAGGAGGTGAATGTATTCAGATATTTGGGGTGGACATGTCAGCAGATGGGTCTATGAAGGAAAAAGGTGAATCATAAATTTTATGGGGAAAAAAAGGGGGAGTGGTCCTTTTGGGGTCTGTGGAGACAAAGAATTTTGTCCATGTAAGAAAAGGGGGGAATTTTGAGAGATAGTTATCCCCCCACTCTTATTGGGGGGTGAAACAGGGGGGATGAATGTTGCAACAAGGAGAAGGTAAAGGGAGTGGAGATGTCATGTCTGAGGTCAATGTGTGGTGGAAATAATCAGAGAATTGGAATTTTTGGGAAAATTTGGAGGAGGTGCGGGATTCCAAAAAAATTATCCAGAGGGGGGAGGAGGGGTTGTTGAGGGGTTCCCCGACATGTAGAGAGAATGGAAGAAACAGAATGACCTGGGGGAGTGTATAAATCTGTAGTGGGGGGGAAGGGGGGGGTAGGGGTCGGGCTAGGAAAGGTTGAAGGGGGGGAAAGGGGTTTTTTGGGAAAAGGGGTTGGGGTTTCAGAAAAAAAACGTGAGCGTTTTTGACAGGAGGAATGGAGACAAAGGTTTTTTTAAAGACGTGTTTTTGGAGTGCAGTGTCTGCACTCTAAAAAGGGGGGGGGGTTAATGTTGCATTTTTTTAACTGTAGTGCAAAGCCCCCTCTGGCAAAAACAGTGAGGGGGTTGGGGAATGATGATGAAAGTTTTTTTTTTTTGGGGCCCCCCAAAAAGGGGGAATCGGCCGATGTTTTTAAATAATATATATATATATATATATATTTTCGTGCCTAATAAAAACTGGTCAATTAGCAAGAACTCATCTAAAATTAAGTTCTTTCAAAATTTTTTTTAAATCTTTAAAGAATATTTTTTTCATTTATGTTGATGAAAAAAAATTTTTAAATTTTTAAAACCAAAAAAAGAAACTTAAAAATTTACCTAACCTTTTTTTAAACAAGCCCAATTTTAAAATTTAAAACCCAACTAAAAATTTTTAATTATTTTACAAAATTTAATAATAAACAAACACAATGAAATTTTTTTTTTCGTTAGGTACAGAATGATTTTTGTGAAATTATTGCATACACAAATTTTCTTTTGTCCTATATGGCAAGAAGAGCGTTGCTATTTAAGCCAAAAACGGCCTAATCGGCACGACATATATATATATATATATATATATATATATATATATATATATATATATATATATATATATATATATATATATATATATATAAAAACGTCGTGCCGATTGGACCTGGCAAATAGCACCCCCACCTTGCCAAAAAAACACAAGTGAAAATTTGTGTATGCAATAATTTCGCCAAAACTTCTGAACATAAAAAAAAAATATATTTCATTGTGTTTTTTAAAAATTAATGTTAACTATCTAAAATATATTTATTGGGGTTAGGCAAATTTAAAAAGCCGTTGTAATAAGGTAAGGTAAATTTTCAAAGTTTCTCTTGGTAAAAAATTAAAAATTTTTTTCATTAATATAAATAAAAAAATATATCTTTAAACGTATAAAAAAAGAAAAAGACTTAATTTTAGATAAAATTCTTGCTAATTGACCAGTTTTCCCCAAAGGGGGACGACAAAATAATATATATATATAATATATATATATATATATATATATATATATATATATATATATATATATATATATATATATATATATATATATATATATATGCTAAAAAATCACAGTAAACAGGTGATATCAAAAAAATGCAAGAAAACCCACTATGAAAATATAGAGGAATTCCAAGCGCTTTTGACTACCACTTTAAAATTCCTTTTTAGTTCCTTGATAATGTGAGTAGTCACTATAGCCCCCAAATTTCTTTTTTTCATAGTGGTTTTCATATTATATATATATATATTTTTTTTTTTTTTTTTTTTTAAACAAGTGGGGCCTCTCCCAAAAGGGGGGAAACCAAAAAAAGAAAACCCCAAAAAAAAAATTTTTCATCATTCAACACTTTCACCACACTCAAATAATCACTGTCTTTGCAGAGGAGCTAGATACGACAGCTGAGGAAAAAAACCCCCCCGCTGTCACTATCTCAGACCCCTCCCTTTTAAAGTGCAGGCATTGTACTTCCCATTTCCAGGGGTCAAGTCCAACAAATTAAAAATTTTGGGTTTCCCCCAATCCCCTTTCACAAAATGTTACCCTGCTTTTCCTCCAACAGATCGTCATGTCCCAAAACCCCTTTGTCTCTATTCCCCCCATCAACACCCCACACATGCTTGCTGGAAGTCCCCAACCCCTCGCCCACAAAACCTCCTTTACCCCTTTCCAACCTTTTTAGGACGACCCCTACCCCGCCTTCCTTCCCCACAGATTTATGCGCTTCCCCAAAACATTCTACTTTTTTCCATTCTCTCTAAAAAAACCAAACCACCTCAACAACCCCCCCTTTTCCTCTGACCAAAACTTTTAGTAACTCCACACCCTCCTATTTTTCCCATTCCGAATTTTCCAAATATTTTTAAACCCCCCCTTCCCTTTTAAGGGGATCTCCACTGCCTCCAGCCTCCTCCTCGCTTCCCCCATTTAACCCTTTTTTCCCCACCCATATAAGAATGTTGGACCACCATACTTTCCCTACATTCCCCTTTGCCTTTTCCATGGATAAGTTTTTTTTCCACAGATACCTCAATGCACCACTCACCTTTTTTTCCCTTATCAATTCCCCTGGTTAACCCCCCTCCTTCCCTAAACCCATCCGCTGACACGTCAACTCCCCCAAAATCTGAAAAAAAATTTTCTTTTTCCATAATCCCTCTCTCCAATTTATATCCAAAAATTTTTTTTAAAGTTATTCCCCCCTCACCCTTACTCTTATCTATGTTCACTTTTTTAATCTTTTCCTTTTTACCTCCCAAACTCGTCCACTAACCTTTTTAACTTTTTTTTTGAATCTCCCCAAAAACAGTATCATCAACAAAAAAAAACTGTGTCAACCCATTTTGCATTTAATTCTCCATAATTTAATCCCACCCCTCTCCCCAACACCCCCGCATTTACCTTTTACAAAACCCCCCTATAAATATATTAAACAACCATGGTGACATTAAAATCCCTGTCTAAGACCTACTTTTTTTCCCGGGGAAATAATTCCCCCCCTCCCACACCCTAACCTGAGCCTCACTATCCTCCCCAAAAACCCTTTTCAGCCTTCGCCCTTTACTACCTTTTTTGCAATAGCCAAAAATTTCTCCCCTTTTTCCCCCCCCTTTTTAAAGCCCTTAAAACCTTTCAATTAAAAATTTCACCAAAATTTGTTAAAAAATTTACTTTTAAAACCATTCACATTCCTACCCACTTAAAGTCCCCTAAAATGCAATCCTACTCTCTGTCTTACCCCCCAATTCTTTCAATTAAAAATTCCCCACACTTTTTAACTCAGAAAAATTTTTTAAAAAAATAATTTTTTTACTCTTTTTATCCCCCCCTTCCCTTTTATAAAAAAGGGAATATTCATGCTCTCTGCCAATCCCTAGGGGCCTTCCCTCTTTATACATTTATTAAAAAAAAAAAACCCCAAACCCTCCCCCACTATATCCCCCCCCTTTTCTTTTTGATTCCCCCAATTCCAGCTGCTTTACCCCCTTTCTTTTACTTGCCTCCGCACCTCCCCCCACCACATCCTGCTCTTCTTCACTCCAAAAAAGATGTTGTACCCCCCCGGCCCCCGTACATGAAATTCGCCCCCCCTTTTTTATCGACTTTTAAAAAATTCCTCAAAATATTGCGCCATCTACCCAAAAACCTCCAGCACCCCCTACTAACTCCCTACCCCTTTTTTTGACAAATCCATTTTTTTCCCAGGCTTTCTTCCTTGTTTATCTCACCCCAAAAATTTTTTTTTTGTTTTCAGAAAAAATTTTTTGACAGAGCCTCTCCCATTCTTTCATCCGCTCTTTTTTGCACTCTCTCCCCTCTCTTCACCTTTTTTTTTCTTTCCATATACTCTGCTCTTCTATTAACACTTCTTTTTTTGAAAAAAACCCTCATAAGCTACCTTTTTTTTCTTTTTTCACACCCTTTACTTCTTCTTTTTACCACTCACTCCTCTTTCCTCCTGCCCCCCCCCTCCTATACCCAAATTCTGCCCCACATTTTTAATACTGCTTTTTTTTAAATATCCCAACCCCCTTTCAACCCCCCCCCCCTCCACTTGCACTAGCCCACCTTTCTGCCAAAGGTTTTATCTCACCCTTTTTTCCCCCTTAGTTTTTACATTTTTTTCCTCTTTTTCTTTTTTTTTTCCATTTTCTTTTTGTCCCATCTCCCTTTTTTTTCCTAACTGTAGCTACAACCAAATAATGATCTGATATATCCGTTGCCCCCCTATAAACATGTACATCCTGAAGCCTACCCCCTCAACCTTTTTTCCCCAATACATAACCCCAAAAACTACTTTCCTTACGTCCCATATCATACCTTGTATATTTATTTATCCTCTTTTTCATAAAATATGTATTACTTATTACCAAACCCTTTCTCAATAATTTAAAGGTTTCCCCCCTTTACATTTCCCCCCGGCCCCCCCCAAATTTCCTACTATTTTTCCCCCACAACATTTTTCCTTTTGCATTAAGATCCCCCACTATTACCCCCCTTTTTACTTGGTTCAAAACTCCCCACACACTCACTCAAAATTTCCCAAAATTTTCTCTCTCCTCTACACTTCTCTTTTTCCCGGGGGAAAAAAATTACTATAACCCACTTTTCCCTCCAACCTTTATTTTACTCCACATAATCCCCTTAATTTATACATTTTTCCTTCTTTTTTCCCGGGGCCTAACTGATTATTCAACATTATTGCCACTCCTTCCCCTTTGCTCTAACTCATTTAAAACCCCGATCAAAACCCCTTTATTTCTCCCCACTGAAACTCTCCTACCCCCCCTTAGCTTTGTCTCATTTTAAACCAGGACATCCCCCTTCTTTTTTTTTCATAACATCTACAATTATCTCTTTCTTATCATTCGCACAACATCCACGCACATTCAAACATCCCACTTTGACGGTTTTTTTTTTCTTCTTTTAGTGGGGCCATACAGGGGAAAAGGGTTCTAATTGCCCCATTTTAGTTGACTTTCAACACGCATGGCTTACGGAGGAAAAAATTTTTATTCCACTTCCCATTTTATATATATATATATATATATATATATATATATATATATATATATATATATATATATATATATATATATATATATATATAAAAAAATGGGGTCCACCCCCGGGGAAATTGTGGGAACCCCAAACCTCAAAAAAATGGGGAAAAAGGCTTCAAGGAAGAATATTTAGATTTCTTTCTAAAGCCATTTGAATATTCCATTTCCCCCCCCCACCCCATCTTTTGACTGTGTAAAAATTTTTTTTCAAGACAAAAAAAAATTGACAAAAAAAATTGGCAAGAATACAATAAAAGGGGTAAAACAAATAGATAACAACTCAGAGGGGAACAAATACTTCGTCCAGCTCCCCCCGGAGTGGGGGCCCGGGAGAATGCTGGGGTTTCCCCCCCGGGGCGCAACACTGAGTCTCTGAAAGGAACTGGTCGCCCTTTTTGGCCTTGGTTTCTATGATGAGTTTTTTTCCCAGCTCTTTGGGGAAATTTAGAGCACACGCCTTTTGCTCCATGGGTATCCGACCCTGTTGGGATGAAGTTATAGCAAGGGGGGAAAGGCCTTATATTTGCGAGTCTTTGGGGGTCCCCCGGGGTGGCAGCTCCACCCCCCTTGGCTACGGAGTATGGCAAGTAGGTGTCTGCCATTGTGGCAGCACAGGTGTAGTCCCAAGCAATCTGCTTACCATCCTTCCCCGGGGAGCATAGTGGCCCCCCACGCTTTTGACTTCCATCAACCCTGCCCCTTGGGGGTTCCCTTAGCTGGGCAACGGGGGGTGGCAGGCTTTCTTTTTTATGTCATTGACCTCCTCATGTCTAGCATACTTCCCCCTTTGATTTTGACACGGGGCCATAAAACCAATTGATCAGCCCCCCGCCCTGCCGAAAAAAACCTATGTTCGGTGAGTATGGGGGCGGGGAGGCGAAGAGCAACACCAATCCCCAAAGGCCTGTGGGTCGAGCCCCGTCCCAGAGGGTTTTGGGAAAAACCCTAGAAGGATATCTCCTGAGTGTTGTGCCTTCACCGCCAGGGGGGCGAGCTTTGTCCTTTCCTGAAGCGTTGGTGAGCATTGTGTTGGCAATTTTTTCCATGATCGGTTTTTCCCAGTGGGACTATTTGTGTTTTGGGAGGAGCTGGTCTACTGGAGGAGTCTAAAAATCCCCCACAGCACGGCTGCTTAAAAGAACCTGGGGTCTTGAGCCCCCCAACCCTCTCAAACGTTCAGGGACAATCTTCTTGACTAATCCACAGGAGGCCAAACACGATGAAGAAATGCAGGAAAATTACCTGCGTTGCTTTGTGCACCCCATACCTCCCAGGTTGTTTCAAAAGAGGGTGCGCACCTCAAGAAGTAAGTGAGTCTTGGCATAGTAAGACACCTTGTGAGGAGATTTTGGGCATCATGGGCATCAAGATCCTATTCTCTCCTCCATTCTTTTCAGATCATTCACTTTGTCCTTGAGGACCGTGTCGATGTCCTGGTGACCCAGCGGTGCCCCCAGGGAGGGACTTTGGATGGAGTGGTAGGAGGACTTCTGGGAGGATTGTTCGCACCGCATTGATTATATACATATATATATATATATATATATATATATATATATATATATATATATATATATATATATATATATATATATATATATATTATATATATATATATATTTTGTTATCTTTTAACCAAGAGATTATCCTGACACTGTATGGAGTAGGATGTGTTATATTCAACATATTATAACTACTGTGTATATTGATAGGGTTTCCATAATGTTATGGGTGTTGTTTTCATGTATTACTGTACCACTAGTTGAACTGCTATTCATGTATTCAGTAACCTCTGCCCTCTCACTAAGTCAGGTCATTCAACCTGACCTTGGGTGACCGCTCACTAATGTTGGCAGTAGTTCTACTTACTTGCTTCCCAGTACTACTATCTTATACGCTCTCTAATACTCTCTAGAAGTCTCTAATAATAACCCGACCCTTGTATGGAACGTCGGCAATATTTGAGCAGATAATTTGAAGTGGATATTATTAGGTCATGAATTATGTCATACGGCATTACTGGTTATTTGTCTAAACAGACAAGAATATTGTTATCCACCTAAATTCTTATAAGAATAACCACATGTGTATGTATGGAAATATTCTTTATATGTAAAAGGAAAATAAGAAATACTTGGTTGTTAAATTGACGATCGTTCATATAAGTATGAAACTTTAATATTTTAAAGTGAAAAGAATTTTACTTTGTATTTTGGCTACCCTAAATGCATCGGTTTTAAAGACTTGTTGCCATTGAAGTTTCCCTAAACCAATTGGCCCACAAACAACTTAGTTCCATTAGAGGTTATCCATGGAACAGTTTTTCACACGCAACAATTGGGAGACTTGACCGGGATTTTGATCCAAGGAAAAGGAGATATGGTCATTGAGCTCTCTCTTGAGCAATATTTTTTTGGATAATATAGACACTCTCTTGGGGCCAAATTATTTTCATAATGTCAGGACCTTCTGGGGGGCAAGTACACTGTTCCTGCCTCAGTTCTAAAAAGGGATCAGGTAAGACAACATAAGCTGGTTGTCTGGATAAAAATAATTATCAATTTAATGTTGCGAGAAAGTGCATAACTACTGTTATGGCGCTGAGTCATAGCCTGACTCTCAGTGAGAAGGCTCTCCAACAACGTCACCAGTGGGGGCTCTCCAACCCCAATTTTTACCAGTGGGGGGCTTTTCCCCCAAAACTGTCACCATGAATAGGCCCCCAACAACTTCACCAGTGAGGAGGCTCTCCAACAACTGTCACCAGTGAGGAGGTTCCCCAATGTCACCAGTGAGGAGGCTCTCCAACAACTGTCACCAGTGAGGAGGCCCCCCCAACAACTGTCACCAGTGAGGAGGCTCTACAACAACTGTCACCAGTGGGGGCTCTACAACAACTGTCACCAGTGAGGAGGCTCTCCAACAACTGTCAAGTGAGGGGGGTCTCCCAACTGTCACCAGTGAGGAGGGGGCTACAACAACTGTCACCAGTGAGGAGGCTTCCAACAACTGTCACCAGTGAGGAGGCTCTACAACAACTGTCAACCCCTGAGGAGGCTCTCCAACAACTGTCACCAGTGAGGGAGGCTCTTCAACAACTGTCACCAGTGAGGAGGCCCCCAACAACTGTCACCAGTGAGGAGGCTCTCCAACAACTGTTACCAGTGGGGAGGCTCTCCAACAACTGTCACCAGTGAGGAGGCTCTCCAGCAACTGTCACCAGTGAGGAGGCTCTCCAAAAACTGTCCCCAGTGGGGGCTCTCCAACAACTGTTACCAGTGAGGAGGCTCTCCAACAACTGTCACCAGTGAGGGGGCTCTCCAGAAACTGTCACCAGTGAGGAGGCTCTCCAAAAACTGTCACCAGTGAGGAGGTTTCCCCAAAAACTGTCACCAGTGGGGGGGTTTTTTCCCCCGCAACTGTCACCAGTGAGGGGGCCCCAACAACTTTTACCGGAGGATTTTTCCCAAAAACCCCCCGTCCCCAGTGAGGGGGCTCTCCAACAACTGTCACTGCAAAGCAGCCAATTTTAAATTTGGAAGGCTTTGATTTTAAAATTTTAAAACCCCGGAAACAAGTGTGACGTCAAAAAATGTCAGAAACAGTTGGTAGCTCAGCTGGTGGGGCAGAGAAATGAGTCTCCAAGACCCCCAACAAGAAAATTAGGGGCACTGTGTTTAGCAACTCTTTTACGTAAGGGGAAGCATTTTTCCCGGCCGGGGAATGATCCCCCGGTTTTTCATCATGCCACGTGAAGTTAGAGCTGGCACCACCATAGCCTATGTGGTACTTGTTCAAGAATTGGGAGATTATGGTTTGGGAAAAAAAATTTAACTCTCTAGGCCTATCTTATGGGCTCGGGACCCCTAGAGCCACCACATCTCATGTCCATGTAGTATATTACCGAAAAAATGTCATTATTATCCTAAGGGCTATTCCTGGAGAGAAGTCACGGGTGACCCCACAGTCACGGGGGACACTAGTCACGGGGGAAAAGTCACAGGTACATCCGGGACACTACAGTCACGGGTGACACTACAGTCACGGGGGGATATTACAGTCACGGGGGGACACTACAGTCACGGGGAAATACAGTCACAGGTGACACTACAGTCAAGGGACACTACAGCCCGGGTGACACTACAGTCACGGGGGACACTAGTCACGGTGACACTAGTCACGGGGGACACTACAGCCACAGGTGACACTACAGCCCGGATGACACTACAGTCACGGGTGACACTACAGTCACAGGTGACACTACAGCCCGGGGGACACTAATCATGGGTGACCCCACAGTCACGGGTGACACTACAGTCACGGTGACACTACAGTCAGGGGGACTTTTCAATCACTGGTGACACTACAGTCACGGGGAAACTACGGGGGACACTACAGTCACAGGTGACACTACAGTCACAGGTGACCCCACAGTCACAGGTGACACTACAGTCACGGGGGACACTACAGTCACGGGTGACACTAGCCCGGGTGACACTACAGTCACAGGTGACACTACAGCCCGGATGACACTACAGCCACATGTGACACTACAGTCAAGGTGACACTACAGTGGTGACACTACAGTCATGGGTGACACTACAGTCACGGGTGACACACAGTCACGGGTGACACTACAGTCACGGGTGACACTACAGTCACTGGTGACACTACAGTCACGGGTGACACTAGTCAGGGTGACACTACAGTCACAGGTGACACTCAGTCCGGTGACACTACAGTCACGGGTGACACTACAGTCATAGGTGACACTACAGTCACGGGTGACACTACAGTCACGGGTGACATACAGTCCGGGTGACACTACAGTCACGGGTGACACAGTCACGGGTGACACTACAGTCACAGGTGACACAAGTCACGGGTGACACTACAGTCAGGGTGACACTACAGTCACGGGTGACACTAATCACGGGTGACACTACAGTCCGGGTGACACTACAGTCACAGGTGACACTACAGTCACGGGTGCACGACAGTCACAATATATATATATATATATATATATATATATATATATATATATATATATATATATATATATATATATATATATATATATATATATATATATATATATATATATTGCATATATATATGTCGTGCCGATTAGGTAAAACTGGTCAATTAGCAAGAACTCAAATAAAATTAAGTCCTTTCTAAAATTTTCTTTATACGTTTAAAGATATATTTTTTTAATTTATGTTAATGTAAGAATTTATAATTTTGTATCAAGAGAAATTTTGAAAACCTACCTAACCCTTATTACAACAAGCGCAATTTAATTTAGCCTAACCCAACTAAATATATTTTAGATACGTTAACATTAATTTAAAAATAAACAAACACAATGAAATATATTTTTTTCGTTATGTTCAGAATGATTTTAAAATTATTGCATACACAAATTTTCACTTGTCTTATATGGCAAGGTGAGCGTTGCTATTTAAGCAAAAATCGCAAGTTTTACCTAATCGGCACGACATATATATATATATATATATATATATATATATATATTATTTCAAAAAGATCACAGTAAACAGGTGATATAAAATATCCAAAAAAAACTATGAAAAAATAGAAAATTAACGCTTCGTGACTACTCACATTATCAAGGAACTTGTGAGTAGTCACAAAGCCTTGGAATTCTTCTACCCCTATGGTTTTTTCTATATATATATATATATATATATATATATATATATATATATATATATATATATATATATACAGTACCCCCGGTTTTCGTTCATCTCCAAATTTGAACAATTATTAAGAGTATTTGCATAAGTACTTTTTGGAAGTGGATTTTGGGTGTCTGAAATGACTAATCTAATGTACATTTGTCCTTATGGGAACAAATTCGTTCGGTAACGGCACTCAAACAGCATTCTGGAAAGAATTTTCGACGTAAACCGAGGGTCCACTGTATATATATATATATATATATATATATATATATATATATATATATATATATATATATTATATATATATGTAGAATTCTGCAAGAGCAGGGAAAATTCACAAACACTGATCTCTGGCGACGGAGACTGACCCTAGAACCTTGGACAGGAACGCAGTGCTTTACCGACCGCCACACTGGAACCAATCTTGGCATCCAGCTCACGCCAGATTGATCCAAGGACCGTTCAGGCAGGTGGTTACGTTTTATCTCACCCTGTGAATGAAAACTAGAGATTTATAAATGCTAAAGGAAAAGAGCGGCGAAATATCACAAACACTGTTTTCCCCCGGGACTGACCCTTTACAACCGGACAGGAACGCAGTTTTTACCGCGCCAACTGGACCCCCCTTGGATGCTAGACGTGATCCGGGCCCCAGGGCAGGTGGCTTACTTTTCCATTCAACCCTGCAGACGACAAACAGAGAATACGCTAGGAATTCGCAAGAGCAGGCGAAATATTCACAAACACGATTTTCCGGCCGACGGAGACTGACCCTCGAACCCGGAAGGAACGCGGGTGGCTTTCCAACCGTACCACCCTGGCACCAATACCTGGCACCCCAGCCCCCCGGCGTTGACCCAAAAGGAACCGCCAGGCGGTGGTCATTTACTCACCCCTGCAGATCGACAAACTAGGTTTTCTTGGAATTCGCAAGGGCGAATACAAACACGATCTTGGGAGGGAGACTGCCCTAACCGGACGGGAACGCATTTTTCCGCATCCACGTTCCTTTTTTTCGCCCGCTAGACGTTTTTTAAAGGGCACCCGGTTTTGGGAGGTCTTGTTATTCACCCCCGCATCGACACAAAAGAGATTTATAAATGTAGGGAAATTGCAGAGCAGGCGAAATATTCACAAACACTGATCTCTGGCCGAGGAGACTCGACCCCGAACCTTGTGACGGAAGCGGTTTTCGATTCCACATGGAAATCCTTTGGCATCATCAGAGAGTTTAAAGGCCCCGCTTTCAGGCAGGTGGCTTGTTATTCATCCCCTACGACAACTAGAGATTTATACAATGCTAGGAATTCGCAAGAGCAGGCGAAATATTCACAAACCGATCTCTGGCCGACGGAGACTCGACCCTACGAACCTTGTGACAGGAACGCAGTGCTCTTGCGAATTCCTAGCATTGTATAAATCTCAGTGTGTCGATGCATGCGGGATGAGATGAAAAGCTGTAAGCCACCTGCCTGGAAAGTGGTGCCTTGGATCAACGTCTCCAGACGTGACTGGATGCCAATCATTGGTCCAGTGTGGTATGGTCTGGAAAGCACTGCGTTCCTGTGCTGGTATCTGTAGGGGTCGAGTCTCCGTCGGCCAGAGATCAGTGTTTGTGAATATTTCCCTGCTCTTGCGAATTCCTAGCATTGTATAAATCTCTAGTTGTGTCGATGCATGCAGGGATGAGATGAAAGCTGTAAGCCACCTGCCTGAAAGCTGGGTGCCTTGGATCAACGTCTAGCGTGAGCTGATGCCAAGGTATTGGTCCAGTGTGGTGGTCGGTAAGACTGCGTTCCTGCAAGGTTCCGTAGGGTCGAGTCTCCGTCGGCCAGAGATCAGTGTTTGTGAATATTTCGCCTGTTTGCGAATTCCAGCATTGTATAAATCTCTAGTTGTGTCGATGCATGCAGGGGATGAGATGAAACGTAAGCCACCTGCCTGAAAGCTGGGTGCCTTGGATCAACGTCTGCTGAGCTGGATGCCAAGGTATTGGTCCAGTGTGGTACGGTCGGTAAAGCACTGTTCCTGTCAGCTAAGGTTCGAGGGTCGAGTCTCCGTCGGCCAGAGATCAGTGTTTGAATATCAGCCTGCTCTTGGAATTCCTAGCATTGTATAAATCTCTAGTTGTGTCGATGCATGCAGGGATGAGATGAAAAGCTGTGCACCTGCCTGAAAGCTGGTGCCTTGGATCAACGTCGGGCGGATGAATATTGGCCGTGTGGGCGGTCAAAGCACTGCGTTCCTGTCGGTTTAAAGGGGGAGTTTCCCTCGGCCAAATGTTTTAATTTTTCCCTGCGGGATTCCTAGCTTGAAAAACTCTAGTTGTGCGATGCATGCGGGGATGAGATGAAAAGCTGAACCACCTGCCTGAAAAGCTGGGTGCCTTGGATCAACGTCTAGCGTGAGCTTTGGATCGCCCAAGGTAAAAATTTTTGGTTTTCCCGTGGTGGTTAAACCGGTTCGGTAAAGCCCCCCTGGGGGGTTCCCTGGGGGCACCCAAAGGTTTTCCGGGTAGGTCGGTGAGGTTCCTTCCCGTCGGGCCCAGAGATCAGTGTTTGTGAATATTTCGCCTGCTCTTCAATTCCTAGCATTGTATAAATCTCTAGTTGTGTCGATGCATGCAGGGGATGAGATGAAAGCTGTGCCACCGCCTGAAAGCTGGGTGCCTTGGATCAACGTCTAGCGGAGCTGGATGCCAAGGTATTGGTCCAGTGGGTACGGTCGGTGCACTGCGTTCCTGTCACAAGGTTCGTAGGGTCGAGTCTCCGTCGGCCGAGATCAGTGTTTGTGAATATTTCGCCTGCTCTTGCGAATTCCTAGCATTGTATAAATCTCAGTTGTGTCGATGATGGGGGGATGAGATGAAAGCTGTTAACCCCGCCTGGCTGGGTGCCTTGGATCAACGTCTGGGGTGAGCTGGATCCAAGGTATTGGTCCAGTGTGGTACGGTCGGTAAAGCACTGCGTTCCTGTCACGGTTCGTAGGGTCGAGTCTCCGTCGGCCAAAAGATCAGTGTTTGTGAATATTTCGCCGCTCTTGCGAATTCCTAGCATTGTATAAATTCAGGGCCCATGCATGCAGGGGGTGAGATGAAAAGCGTAAGCCACCTGCCTGAAAGCTGGGTGCCTTGGATCAACGTCTAGCGTGAGCGGGGTGCCAAGGTATTGGTCCAAAGGTTTGGTACGGTCGGTAAAGCACTGCGTTCCTGTCACAAGGTTCGTAGGGTCGAGTCTCCGTCGGCCAGAGATCAGTGTTTGTATATATATATATATATATATATATTGAATGAAGAGGTTTGTACAAAGTTAGCCTGAAAACTGTTTAATTAAATGAACGAGAACGTGGTTATAAAACTAGATATCAAAGCATTTACTGATGCAACAATTCCCTTCCGTGGAACGTTCAACGTATATTGAACAGAGTTCTCTTGTTCACCCCTGACTTTACCTTTTGAAGATGACCTCTGACTTTACCTTTAAACCTACTCCGTCTACCATTTAATCTGCACTCTTGTGATGAAAACTCTAACAAGCCAGCAAAGTTCACCAATTATCTCACTTCTTTTGTAGATATTATTCTGAGTGTAAGCACACACACACACACACACACACACACACACACACACACACACACACACACACACACACACACACACACACACAACACACACACACACACATACACACAAACTCTGACCTTTCAATATCTCGTCATTTGCAAAACAGAATGAAAGTTTTTACTTTTACTTTCCTATCACTTGCAAAAACATCCACCACAGCGTCAACATCATCCACCACAGCATCAAAATCATCCACCACAGCATCAACATCATCCACCACAGCATCAACATCATCCACCACAGCGTCAACATCATCCACCACAGCATCAAAATCATCCACCACAGCATCAACATCATCCACCACAGCATCAACATCATCCACCACAGCGTCAACATCATCCACCACAGCGTCAACATCATCCACCACAGCATCAACATCATCCACCATAGCGTCAATATCATCCACATCATCCACCACAGCGTCAAAATCATCCACGACAGCGTCAACATCATCCACCACAGCATCAAAATCATCCACCACAGCATCAACATCATCCACCACAGCGTCAACATCATCCCCCACAACATCAAAATCATCCACCACAGCATCAAAATCATCCACCACAGCATCAACATCATCCACCACAGCATCAACATCATCCACCACAGCGTCAACATCATCCACCACAGCGTCAACATCATCCACCACAGCGTCAATATCATCCACCACAGCGTCAACATCATCTACCACAGCGTCAAAATCCCACCACAGCATAAACATCAACCACAGCGTCACATCACACACCACAGCAACAAAGCTACTCATCACAGCAACAGTCACTCATCACAGCGTCATCACCACAATAACAGTCACTCATCACAGCGTCAACACGACAACAACAGTCACTCAACACAGCCTCAACATCACAATAACACTCACTCATCACAGCGTCAACATCACAATAACAGTCACTCATCACAGCCTCAACATCACAATAACACTCACTCATCACAGCGTCAACATCACAATAACACTAACTCATCACAGCCTCAACATCACAATAACACTAACTCATCACAGCCTCAACATCACAATAACAGTCACTCATCACAATAACAGTCACTCATCACAGCGTCAACACCACAACAACAGTCACTCAACACAGCCTCAACATCACAATAACACTCACTCATTACAGCCTCAACATCACAATAACAGTCACTCATCACAGCGTCAACATCACAATAACAGTCACTCATCACAGCGTCAACATCACAATAACACTCACTCATCACAGCCTCAACATCACAATAACAGTCACTCATCACAATAACAGTCACTCATCACAGCGTCAACATCACAATAACAGTCACTCATCACAGCCTCAACATCACAATAACACTCACTCATCACAATAACAGTCACTCATCACAGCGTCAACATCACAATAACAGTCACTCATCACAATAACAGTCACTCATCACAGCCTCAACATCACAATAACACTAACTCATCACAGCCTCAAAATCACAATAACAGTCACTCATCACAGCCTCAACATCACAATAACACTCCTCATCACAGCGTCAACATCACAATAACAGTCACTCATCACAGCGTCAACATCACAATAACAGTCACTCATCACAGCCTCAACATCACAATAACAGTCACTCACCACAGCCTCAACATCACAATAACAGTCACTCATCACAATAACAGTCACACATCACAGCGTCAACATCACAATAACAGTCACTCATCACAGCCTCAACATCACAATAACACTCACTCATTCACAATAACAGTCACTCATCACAGCCTCAACATCACAATAACACTAACTCATCACAGCCTCAACATCACAATAACACTAACTCATCACAGCCTCAAAATCACAATAACAGTCACTCATCACAGCCTCAACATCACAATAACAGTCACTCATCACAGCGTCAACATCACAATAACAGTCATCATCACAGCCTCAACATCACAATAACAGTCACTCATCACGGGCCTCAACATCACAATAACAGTCACTCATCACAATAACAGTCACTCATCACAGCGTCAACATCACAATAACAGTCACTCATCACAATAGTTGTGTCGATGCATGCAGGGGATGAGATGAAAAGCTGTAAGCCACCTGCCTGAAAGCTGGGTGCCTTGGATCAACGTCTAGCGTGAGCTGGATGCCAAGGTATTGGTCCAGTGTGGTACGGTCGGTAAAGCACTGCGTTCCTGTCACAAGGTTCGTAGGGTCGAGTCTCCGTCGGCCAGAGATCAGTGTTTGTGAATATTTCGCCTGCTCTTGCGAATTCCTAGCATTGTATAAATCTCTAGTTGTGTCGATGCATGCAGGGGATGAGATGAAAAGCTGTAAGCCACCTGCCTGGCTGGGTGCCTTGGATCAACGTCTAGCGTGAGCTGGATGCCAAGGTATTGGTCCAGTGTGGTACGGTCGGTAAAGCACTGCGTTCCTGTCACAAGGTTCGTAGGGTCGAGTCTCCGTCGGCCAGAGATCAGTGTTTGTGAATATTTCGCCTGCTCTTGCGAATTCCTAGCATTGTATAAATCTCTAGTTGTGTCGATGCATGCAGGGGATGAGATGAAAAGCTGTAAGCCACCTGCCTGAAAGCTGGGTGCCTTGGATCAACGTCTAGCGTGAGCTGGATGCCAGGATTGGTCCAGTGTGGTACGGTCGGTAAAGCACTGCGTTCCTGTCACAAGGTTCGTAGGGTCGAGTCTCCGTCGGCCAGAGATCAGTGTTTTGAATATTTCGCCTGCTCTTGCGAATTCCTAGCATTGTATAAATCTCTAGTTGTCGATGCATGCAGGGGATGAGATGAAAAGCTGTAAGCCACCTGCCTGAAAGCTGGGTGCCTTGGATCAACGTCTAGCGTGAGCTGGATGCCAAGGTATTGGTCCAGTGTGGTACGGTCGGTAAAGCACTGCGTTCCTGTCACAAGGTTCGTAGGGTCGAGTCTCCGTCGGCCAGAGATCAGTGTTTGTATATATATATATATATATATTGAATGAAGAGGTTTGTACAAAGTTAGCCTGAAAACTGTTTAATTAAATGAACGAGAACGTGGTTATAAAACTAGATATCAAAGCATTTACTGATGCAACAATTCCCTTCCGTGGAACGTTCAACGTATATTGAACAGAGTTCTCTTGTTCACCCCTGACTTTACCTTTTGAAGATGACCTCTGACTTTACCTTTAAACCTACTCCGTCTACCATTTAATCTGCACTCTTGTGATGAAAACTCTAACAAGCCAGCAAAGTTCACCAATTATCTCACTTCTTTTGTAGATATTATTCTGAGTGTAAGCACACACACACACACACACACACACACACACACACACACACACACACACACACACACACACACACACACACACACACATACACACACACACACATACACACACAAACTCTGACCTTTCAATATCTCGTCATTTGCAAAACAGAATGAAAGTTTTTACTTTTACTTTCCTATCACTTGCAAAAACATCCACCACAGCGTCAACATCATCCACCACAGCATCAAAATCATCCACCACAGCATCAACATCATCCACCACAGCATCAACATCATCCACCACAGCGTCAACATCATCCACCACAGCATCAAAATCATCCACCACAGCATCAACATCATCCACCACAGCATCAACATCATCCACCACAGCGTCAACATCATCCACCACAGCGTCAACATCATCCACCACAGCATCAACATCATCCACCATAGCGTCAATATCATCCACATCATCCACCACAGCGTCAAAATCATCCACGACAGCGTCAACATCATCCACCACAGCATCAAAATCATCCACCACAGCATCAACATCATCCACCACAGCGTCAACATCATCCCCACAACATCAAAATCATCCACCACAGCATCAAAATCATCCACCACAGCATCAACATCATCCACCACAGCATCAACATCATCCACCACAGCGTCAACATCATCCACCACAGCGTCAACATCATCCACCACAGCGTCAATATCATCCACCACAGCGTCAACATCATCTACCACAGCGTCAAAATCATCCACCACAGCATAAACATCAACCACAGCGTCAACATCACACACCACAGCAACAAAGCTACTCATCACAGCAACAGTCACTCATCACAGCGTCATCACCACAATAACAGTCACTCATCACAGCGTCAACACGACAACAACAGTCACTCAACACAGCCTCAACATCACAATAACACTCACTCATCACAGCGTCAACATCACAATAACAGTCACTCATCACAGCCTCAACATCACAATAACACTCACTCATCACAGCGTCAACATCACAATAACACTAACTCATCACAGCCTCAACATCACAATAACACTAACTCATCACAGCCTCAACATCACAATAACAGTCACTCATCACAATAACAGTCACTCATCACAGCGTCAACACCACAACAACAGTCACTCAACACAGCCTCAACATCACAATAACACTCACTCATTACAGCCTCAACATCACAATAACAGTCACTCATCACAGCGTCAACATCACAATAACAGTCACTCATCACAGCGTCAACATCACAATAACACTCACTCATCACAGCCTCAACATCACAATAACAGTCACTCATCCACAATAACAGTCACTCATCACAGCGTCAACATCACAATAACAGTCACTCATCACAGCCTCAACATCACAATAACACTCACTCATCACAATAACAGTCACTCATCACAGCGTCAACATCACAATAACAGTCACTCATCACAATAACAGTCACTCATCACAGCCTCAACATCACAATAACACTAACTCATCACAGCCTCAAAATCACAATAACAGTCACTCATCACAGCCTCAACATCACAATAACACTCACTCATCACAGCGTCAACATCACAATAACAGTCACTCATCACAGCGTCAACATCACAATAACAGTCACTCATCACAGCCTCAACATCACAATAACAGTCACTCACCACAGCCTCAACATCACAATAACAGTCACTCATCACAATAACAGTCACACATCACAGCGTCAACATCACAATAACAGTCACTCATCACAGCCTCAACATCACAATAACACTCACTCATCACAATAACAGTCACTCATCACAGCCTCAACATCACAATAACACTAACTCATCACAGCCTCAACATCACAATAACACTAACTCATCACAGCCTCAAAATCACAATAACAGTCACTCATCACAGCCTCAACATCACAATAACAGTCACTCATCACAGCGTCAACATCACAATAACAGTCACTCATCACAGCCTCAACATCACAATAACAGTCACTCATCACAGCCTCAACATCACAATAACAGTCACTCATCACAATAACAGTCACTCATCACAGCGTCAACATCACAATAACAGTCACTCATCACAATAACAGTCACTCATCACAATAACAGTCACTCATCACAGCATCAACATCACAATAACACTCACTCATCACAATAACAGTCACTCATCACAGCCTCAACATCACAATAACACTAACTCATCACAGCCTCAAAATCACAATAACAGTCACTCATCACAGCCTCAACATCACAATAACAGTCACTCATCACAGCCTCAACATCACAATAACAGTCACTCATCACAGCCTCAACATCACAATAACAGTCACTCATCACAGCCTCAACATCACAATAACAGTCACTCATCACAGCCTCAACATCACAATAACAGTCACTCATCACAGCCTCAACATCACAATAACAGTCACTCATCATAGCCTCAACATCACAATAACAGTCACTCATCACAGCCTCAACATCACAATAACAGTCACTCATCATAGCCTCAACATCACAATAACAGTCACTCATCACAGCCTCAACATCATCCACAACATCTGTTTATTAGCTAATACAAATTATTTTTGGCGATGTAATAACATTCATTGATGTTTTATGAAGATTCATTGTTATGACTGATGCGGGTGCACAACTAGTAGTTCAGGGTGCACAACTAGTAGCTCAGGGTGCACAACTAGTAGCTCAGAGTGCACAACTAGTAGCTCAGGGTGCACAACTAGTAGCTCAGGGTGCACAACTAGTAGCTCAAGGTGCACAACTAGTAGCTCAGGGTGCACAACTAGTAGCTCAGGGTGCACAACTAGTAGCTCAGGGTGCACAACTAGTAGCTCAGGGTGCACAACTAGTAGCTCAGGGTGCACAACTAGTAGCTCAGGATGCACAACTAGTAGCTCAGGGTGCACAACTAGTAGGTCAGGGTGCACAACTAGTAGCTCAGGGTGCACAACTAGTAGCTCAGGGTGCACAACTAGTAGCTCAGGGTGCACAACTAGTAGCTCAGGGTGCATAACTAGTAGCTCAGGGTGCACAACTAGTAACTCAGGTTGCACAACTAGTAGCTCAGGGTGCACAACAACTAGTATCTGAGGGTGCACAACAACTTGTATCTCAGGGTGCACAATAACTAGTAGCTCAGGGTGCACAACAACTAGTATCTCAGGGTGCACAACTAGTAGCTCAGGGTGCACAACTAGTAGCTCATGGTGCACAACTAGTAGCTCAGGGTGCACAACTAGTAGCTCAGGGTGCACAACTAGTAGTTAAGGGTGCACAACTAGTAGCTCAGGGTGCACAACTAGTAGCTCAGGGTGCACAACTAGTAGCTCAGGGTGCACAACTAGTAGCTATGGGTACACAACTAGTAGCTCAGGGTGCATAACTAGTATCTCAGGGTGCACAACTAGTAGCTCAGGGTGCACAACTAGTAGCTCAGGGTGCAAAACTAGTAGCTCAGGGTGCACAACAACTAGTACCTCAGGGTTCACAATAACTAGTAGCTCAGGGTGCACAACAACTAGTATATCAGGGTACACAACAACTAGTATATCAGGGTGCACAACAACTAGTAGTTCAGGGTGCACAACAACTAGTAGCTCAGGGTGCACAACTAGTATCTCAGGGTGCACAACAACTAGTATATCAGGGTGCACAACAACTAGTAGTTCAGGGTGCACAACAACTAGTAGCTCAGGGTGCACAACTAGTATCTCAGGGTGCACAACAACTAGAATCTCAAGGTGCACAGCAACTAGTATCTCAAGGTGCACAGCAACTAGTATCTCAGGAATGGAATGCTTTATTTATAAAGCAGTGCAAAGTACCATTAGCAAGAGCCCTTAGTATTCTGTGGAGAAAGAGCTTAGATCTAGGTGAAATTCCAGAGGCCTTAAAGAGTGCAGACATAGCTCCTTTGCATAAGGGAGGTAGTAGAGCACTAGCTAAAAATTACAGACCAGTAGCCCTCACTTCTCACATCATAAAAATCTTTGAAAGAGTGATGAGACGGCAGATTACAAAGTTCATGGACCAGCACAACCAACACAACCCGAACCAGCATGGCTTTAGAGCGGGTCGATCATGCCTGTCACAGCTGCTGAACCATTATGACAGAATTACAGAGGCATTGGAGGACGACCAAAACGCAGATGGATTTACACAGATTTTGCAAAGGCGTTTGACAAATGCGATCATGGAGTGATAGCGCACAAAATGAGGGCCATAGGCATTACGGGGAAGGTAGGCAGATGGATTTTTGAGTTCCTAACACAAAGAACACAAAAAGTAGTAGTGAACAGGGCAAGATCCAGCATCAGCGAGGTCAAAGCTCAGTGCCCCAAGGCACTGTCCAGCACCTCTGCTGTTTCTAATCCTCATAGCAGACATAGATAAAAACACCCAGCACACTTTTGTATCATCATTTGCAGATGACACTAAAATAAGCATGAAAGTCACTACAGTAGAGGACACTGAAAAATTACAGGAGGACATAAGCAGGGTCTTCCAGTGGGCAGTGGAGAACAACATGACGTTCAATGGTGATAAGTTTCAGCTGCTTAGGTATGGAAAAATGAAGAACTCAAAAGGAACACTATATACAAAACGCAAGAGGGTCACCACATAGAACGAAAGGAACACGTAAAGGACTTGGGAATAATTATGTCTGCTGATCTGTCGTTTAAAGACCATAACAAGACAAAGATCACAACAGCCAGGAAGATGACGGGGTGGGTATTGAGAACTTTCAAAACAAGGGAAATAATGCCGATGGTGACACTATTCAAATCGCTAGTGCTCCTCACTTAGAATACTGCTCAGTGCTGACGGCCCCGTTCAGGGCAGGAGAAATAGCAGAGCTGGAACAAATCCAGAGATCGTTTACGGCTCACATTGAGCCATTGAAACATCTAAATTATTGGGAACGCCTTCAAGTCTTGAACATGTACTCATTGGAGCGGAGGAGAGAGATACATGATAATATATACATGGAAAGTACTTGAGGGCCTGGTCCCAAATCTGCACACTGCCATAACAACATACTGGAGTGAGAGATATGGGAGAAAGTGTAAAATAAATCCAGTGAGGAGCAGGGGTGCGGTGGGGACAATACGGGAGCACTGTATTAACATCCGGGGTCCCAGACTATTCAACATCTTACCAGAAGATATCCGAAACACGGCTGGAACCAGTGTAGAAGTCTTCAAGAGGAAACTGGACAAATATCTTCACCAGGTGCCAGATCAACCAGGCTGTGATGGATATGTGGGGCAGCGGGCCTCCAGCAGCAACAGCCTGGTTGACCAGGCAAGCACCAGACGAGCCTGGCCCATGGCCGGGCTCAGAGAGTAGATACTCTCGAAACTCTTCAAAGGTATATCAAAGGTAAGGTATATCAGGGTGCACAACAACTAGTACTCAGGGTACACAACAACTAGTACCTCAGGGTGAACAACAACTAGTACTCAGGGTGCACAACAACTAGTAGCTCAAGGTGCACAACAACTAGTACTCAGGGTACACAACAACTAGTAGCTCAGGGTACACAACAACTAGTACTCAGGGTACACAACAACTAGTACTCAGGGTGCACAACAACTAGTAGCTCAGGGTGCACAACTAGTATCTCAGGGTGCACAACTAGTATCTCAAGGTGCACAGCAACTAATATCTCAAGGTGCACAATAACTAGTTGATCAGGGTGCACAACAACTAGTACTCAGGGTGCACAATAACTAGTAGATTAGGGTGCACAACTAGTATTCATGGTGCACAATAACTAGTAGATCAGGGTGCACAATAACTAGTACTCAAAGTTCACAACAACTAGTAGATCAGGGTGCACAACAACTAGTACTCAGGGTGCACAATAACTAGTATCTCAGCGTGCACAAAAACTAGTAGCTCAGGGTGCACAACTAGTATCTCAGGGTGCACAACTAGTATCTCAAGGTGCAGAGCAACTAGTATCTCAAGGTGCACAATAACTAGTTGATCAGGGTGCACAACAACTAGTACTCAGGGTGCACAACAACTAGTACTCAGGGTGCACAATAACTAGTAGATTAGGGTGCACAACTAGTACTCAGGGTGCACAATAACTAGTAGATCAGGGTGCACAACAACTATTACTCAAAGTGCGCAACAACTAGTAGATCAGGGTGCACAACAACTAGTACTCAGAGTGCACAATAACTAGTAGAACAGGGTGCACAACAACTAGTACTCAGGGTGCACAATAACTAGTAGATCAGGGTGCACAACAACTAGTACTCAGGGTGCACAACAACTAGTAGATCAGGGTGCACAACTAGTACTCAGGGTGCACAATAACTAGTAGAACAGGGTGCACAACAACTAGTACTCAGGGTGCACAATAACTAATAGATCAGGGTGCACAACAACTAGTACTCAGGGTGCACAACAACTAGTAGATCAGGGTGCACAACAACTAGTACTCAGGGTGCACAATAACTAGTAGATCAGGGTGCACAATAACTAGTAGATCAGGGTGCACAACAACTAGTACTCAGGGTGCACAATAACTAGTAGATCAGGGTGCACAACAACTAGTACTCAGGGTGCACAACAACTTGTAGATCAGGGTGCACAACAACTAGTATTCAGGGTGCACAACAAGTTGTAGATCAGGGTGCACAACTAGTACTCATGGTTCACTTTAAAGCAGAGGTAAGCTTAGGCTCAGCAAAGGGAACTCATCTTAGCAGAGGATGGAAGGGGTGAGAAGACTCAGCAGAGGATGGAAGGGGAGGGAAGACTTTGCAGAGGATGGAAGGGTGGAAGGACTCAGCAGAGGAGGGAAAGGGGGTGGGAGGACTCAGCAGAGGATGGAAGGGGAAGGAAGACTTAGCAGAGGATGGAAGGGGTGGGAGGACTCAGCAGAGGATGGAAGGGTGGGGGGACTTAGCAGAGGATGGAAGGGTGGGAGGACTCAGCAGAGGATGGAAGGGGTGGGAGGACTCAGCAGAGGATGGAAGGGGAATGAAGACTTAGCAGAGGATGGAAGGGGTGGGAGGACTCAGCAGAGGATGGAAGGGTGTTAGGACTCAGCAGAGGATGGAATGGGTGGGAGAACTCAGCAGGGGATGGAAGGGTGGGAGGACTCAGCAGAGGATGGAAGGGGGAAGACTCAGCAGAGGATGGAAGGGGGGTTAGGACTCAGCAGAGGATGGAAGGGGTGGGAGAACTCAGCAGAGGATGGAAGGGTGGGAGGACTCAGCAGAGGATGGAAGGGGTGGGAGGACTCAGCAGAGGATGGAAGGGTTGGGAGGACTCAGCAGAGGATGAAAGGGGTGGGAGACTCAGCAGAGGATGGAAGGGGGAGGACTCAGCAGAGGATGGAAGGGGTGGGAGGACTCAGCAGGGGTATGGAAGGGGGGGGAAAACTCAGCAGAGGATGGAAGGGTGGGAGGACTCAGCAGAGATGGAAGGGGTGGGAGGACTCAGCAGAGGATGGAAGGGGAAGGACTCAGCAGAGGATGGAAGGGGTGGAGGACTCAGCAGGGATGGAAGGGTGGATGACTCAGCAAAAGGATGGAAGGGGGAGGACCAGCAAAGGATGGAAGGGGTGGGAGGACTCAGCAAGGATGGAAGGGTGGGAAGGACTCGCAAAGGATGGAAGGGTTGGGAGGACTCAGCAGAGGATGGAAGGGTGGGATGACTCAGCAGAGGATGGAAGGGGGAAGGACTCAGTAAGGATGGAAGGGGTGGGAGGACTCAGCAGAGGATGGAAGGGTTGGGAGGACTCAGCAGAGGATGGAAGGGTGGGAGCTTGGTCCTGAAGAAGCCGTCATAAGCAGAATCAAATTCTTCTAGGTAGTAAAACCTTCTACACCATGTTGACCTGAGACCTGACCTACTCCTGACCTGACCTGACTTGTACTCTTCATCTAGCCTCAGTTGGGATAATGATTTATGGAGGGTGGGAACTTGTTTATGAAGAGGTGAAGACTAAGGTGGAAATGTTCACTGCGGTGGAAGTTCGAAGAGGAACATTGTTTACACTGAAGCAGCGGTGGGAAACATTGTTTACACTGAAGCAGCGGTGGGAACATTGTTTACACTGAAGAGCGGTGGAAATTGTTACACTGAAGCAGCGGTGGAAACATTGTTTAACTGAAGCAGCGTGGAAACATTGTTTAACTGAAGCAGCGGTGGGAAACATTGTTTACACTGAAGCAGCGGTGGGAAACATTGTTTACACTGAAGCAGCGGTGTGGAAACATTGTTTAACTGAAGCAGCGGTGGAAACATTGTTTAACTGAAGCAGCGGGTGGGAAACATTGTTTACACTGAACAGCGTGGAAACATTGTTTAACTGAAGCAGCGGTGGGAAACATTGTTTATACTGAAGCAGCGGTGGAAACATTGTTTACACTGAAGCAGCGGTGAAACATTGTTTATACTGAAGCAGCGGTGGGAAACATTGTTTATACTGAAGCAGCGGTGGGAAACATTGTTTATACTGAAGCAGCGGTGCGAAACATTGTTTATACTGAAGCAGCGGTGGGAAACATTGTTTATACTGAAGCAGCGGTGGGAAACATTGTTTAACTGAGCAGCGGTGGGAAACATTGTTTATACTGAAGCAGCGGTGGAAACATTGTTTATACTGAAGCAGCGTGGAAACATTGTTTATACTGAAGCAGAGGTGGGAAACATTGTTTACACTGAACCAGCAGTGGGAAACATTGTTTACACTGAAGCAGTGGTGTGAAACATTGTTTATACTGAAGCAGCGGTGGGAAACATTGTTTATACTGAAGCAGCGGTGGAAACATTGTTTACACTGAAGCAGCGGTGGAAACATTGTTTATACTGAAGCAGCGGTGGGAAACATTGTTTACACTGAAGCACGTGGAAACATTGTTTATACTGAAGCAGGGTGGGAAACATTGTTTACACTGAAGCAGCGGTGTGAAACATTGTTTATACTGAAGCAGCGGTGGAAACATTGTTTATACTGAAGCAGCGGTGGGAAACATTGTTTATACTGAAGCAGCGGTGGGAAACATTGTTTATACTGAAGCAGCGGGGAAACATTGTTTATACTGAAGCAGCGGTGGGAAACATTGTTTATACTGAAGCAGCGGTGGAAACATTGTTTACACTGAAGCAGCGGTGGAAACATTGTTTATACTGAAGCAGCGGTGGGAAACATTGTTTATACTGAAGCAGCGGTGGGAAACATTGTTTATACTGAAGACAGCGGTGGAAACATTGTTTACACTGAAGAAGCGGTGGGAAACATTGTTTACACTGAAGCAGCGGTGGAAACATTGTTTATACTGAAGCAGCTGTGGGAAACATTGTTTATACTGAAGCAGCGGTGGAAACATTGTTTATACTGAAACAGCGGGGGGAAACATTGTTTATACTGAAGCAGCGGTGGAAACATTGTTTATACTGAAGCAGCGGTGGGAAACATTGTTTATACTGAAGCAGCGGGGGGAAACATTGTTTATACTGAAGCAGCGGTGGAAATATTTTTATACTGAAGCAGCGGTGGGAAACATTGTTTATACTGAAGCAGCGGTGTGAAACATTGTTTATACTGAAGCAGCGGTGTGAAACATTGTTTACACTGAAGCAGCGGTGGGAAACATTGTTTATACTGAAGCAGCGGTGGGAAACATTGTTTATACTGAAGCAGCGGTGGGAAACATTGTTTATACTGAAGCAGCAGTGGGAAACATTGTTTATACTGAAGCAGCGGTGGGAAACATTGTTTATACTGAAGCAGCGGTGGGAAACATTGTTTATACTGAAGCAGCGGTGGGAAACATTGTTTATACTGAAGCAGCGGTGCGAAACATTGTTTATACTGAAGCAGCGGTGGGAAACATTGTTTATACTGAAGCAGCGGTGGGAAACATTGTTTACACTGAAGCAGCGGTGGGAAACATTGTTTATACTGAAGCAGCGGTGGGAAACATTGTTTACACTGAAGCAGCGGTGGGAAACATTGTTTACACTGAAGAAGCGGTGGGAAACATTGTTTACACTGAAGCAGCGGTGGGAAACATTGTTTATACTGAAGCAGCGGTGGGAAACATTGTTTATACTGAAGCAGCGGTGGGAAACATTGTTTATACTGAAACAGCGGTAGGAAACATTGTTTATACTGAAGCAGCGGTGGGAAACATAGTTTATACTGAAGCAGCGGTGGGAAACATTGTTTATACTGAAGCAGCGGTGGGAAACATTTTTTATACTGAAGCAGTGGTGGGAAACATTGTTTATACTGAAGCAGCGGTGTGAAACATTGTTTATACTGAAGCAGCGGTGTGAAACATTGTTTACACTGAAGCAGCGGTGGGAAACATTGTTTATACTGAAGCAGAGGTGGGAAACATTGTTTATACTGAAGCAGCGGTGGGAAACATTGTTTATACTGAAGCAGCAGTGGGAAACATTGTTTATACTGAAGCAGCGGTGGGAAACATTGTTTATACTGAAGCAGCGGTGGGAAACATTGTTTACACTGAAGAAGCGGTGGGAAACATTGTTTACACTGAAGCAGCGGTGGGAAACATTGTTTATACTGAAGCAGCGGTGGGAAACATTGTTTATACTGAAGCAGCGGTGGGAAACATTGTTTATACTGAAACAGCGGTGGGAAACATTGTTTATACTGAAGCAGCGGTGGGAAACATTGTTTATACTGAAGCAGCGGTGGGAAACATTGTTTATACTGAAGCAGCGGTGGGAAATATTTTTTATACCGAAGCAGCGGTGGGAAACATTGTTTACACTGAAGCAGCGGTGTGAAACATTGTTTATACTGAAGCAGCGGTGTGAAACATTGTTTATACTGAAGCAGCGGTGGGAAACATTGTTTATACTGAAGCAGCGGTGGGAAACATTGTTTACACTGAAGCAGCGGTGGGAAACATTGTTTATACTGAAGCAGCGGTGGGAAACATTGTTTATACTGAAGCAGCGGTGGGAAACGTCCGGCCGGGGCCGTGTTTGTCAGGCGCGCCAGGTAACCGAAGGCGGGACTCGAAATTCAATAAATCTAGGAGGTTTTTTCATAGCAACATAAATTTATATTAACCCTTCCCCATACCGATTTACAAAGTATAATGAAAAAAAAAATACGAAACCTAAAATCCATTTTGACTAATATTTCTACTAACAAAAATACCGATAGATTTTCAATAGATGTCAAGAACAGTATTAATTTTTACATTTTAGTGAAGTATATGTACCGGTGGGTGTAACACCGACCTGGGCTCAGTGGAGAGTCAGTGTCAGGCAGGCTGGCAGTGGAGAGTCAGTGCCAGGCAGGCTGGCAGTGGAGAGTCAGTGCCAGGCAGGCTGGCAGTGGAGAGTCAGTGCCAGGCAGGCTGGCAGTGGTGAGTCAGTGCCAGGCAGGCTGGGAGTGGTGAGTCACTGCCAGGCAGGCTGGCAGTGTACACATTACTAGAATGTTAATACACACTGGATAGTTATTAAAACTTAAGTGGTGTGACATCCTACAAATGACGACTACAAAGAAAAGTTGATGCAGGAGATTTCCAGTTTTTCTCTCTGGTTTGTGACGAGACAACGGACATAAATACTGCCCAACTGGCCGTTGACGTTCGTGGGATAACTGCAGAGTTTGACACGCGAGAGGAACTGCTGTCACTGGAAGCCATGCATGGCACTACAAGAGGTCAGGACTTGTTTGAGAGACTTGTTTTATCAATGAAAAAAATTGAGCTAACCTTTTAAAAGGTAAGTTGCCTTACTAAAGATGAGAGTTCCAGTCATTTTTGGATCGCAAAAAAAGTTAATTGTGTTTTTCAAGAAAGAACTGAATCGTCTCAGTCTTGATCCAAGTGATTTGCCACTGCATCATACATCAAGACAGTGTTTGCGGCTCAACACTGTCATGTCAACAGTAGTGTCATGCATAAATTTTGGTCAAAAGCAGAGGACTTAACAGCCGCCAGTTTAACTGAATGATCTTGACTCTGAGTACGGTGGTCTTATTTATCAGTGTAGTCGCGGGAACATGCGTATGAGGTTTTACACTTCACGGAGATGAAGTCAAGCAGTCCACGGAGATGAAGTCAAGCACTTCACGGAGATGAAGTCAAGCAGTCCACGGAGATGAAGTCAAGCACTTCATGGAGATGAAGTCAAGCACTTCATGGAGATGAAGTCAAGCAGTTCATGGAGATGAAGTCAAGCAGTCCACGGAGATGAAGTCAAGCACTTCATGGAGATGAAGTCAAGCAGTTCATGGAGATGAAGTCAAGCAGTTCAGGAGATGAAGTCAAGCACTTCATGGAGATGAAGTCAAGCAGTTCATGGAGATGAAGTCAAGCATCCCCGGAGATGAAGTCAAGCAGTTCACGGAGATGAAGTCAAGCAGTTCACGGAGATGAAGTCAAGCAGTTCACGGAGATGAAGTCAAGCAGTTCACGGAGATGAAGTCAAGCAGTTCACGGAGATGAAGTCAAGCAGTTCACGGAGATGAAGTCAAGCGTTCACGGAGATGAAGTCAAGCAGTCCACGGAGATGAAGTCAAGCAGTCCACGGAGATGAAGTCAAGCAGTCCACGGAGATGAAGTC
>WNWK01020838.1:0-35114 GCA_009830355.1 Cherax destructor | reverse complement strand
CATTATTGCTACCCCTTCCTTAGCTCTAACTCCCCGGATATTTCCTGCCCTTAATCCCATTTATTTCCCCCCCACTGAAACTCCCTCCCCCCTTCAGCTTTGTTTCGCTTGGGGCCAGGACATCCAACTTCTTTTCATTCATAACATCAGCAATCATCTTTTTTCTTATCATCTGCACTACATCCACGCACATTCAAACATCCCAGTTTTATAAAGCTTTTCTTATTGTTTTTTTAGTAAATGTGTACAGGAAAAGGGGGTTACTAGCCCATTGCCCCCGGATTTTAGTCCCCTTTTTTATACGACACGCATGGCTTAGGGGAGGAAGAATTTTTTTCCATTTCCCCCCATGGACAATAGGGAAATAAAGAAGAACAAGAGCTATTAAGAAAAGAAAAAAAACATAGATGTGTGTATGTATATATATGCATGTGCATGCCTGTGTAGTGTAACCTACATGTAAGTAGAAGTAGCTAGATATACCTGTTATCCAGCGTGTTTATGAGACAGAAAAAAGACACCAGGAATCCTACCATCATGTAAACCAGTTTCAGATTTCTGTTTCACAGTCACCTGGCAGGACGGTAGTACCTCCCTGGGTGGTTGCTGTCTACCAACCTACTACCTACAAAAAAATAATTATAATATAATAATTTTTATTCTCATAAAAGCATACAAGTGAGAGAGACTTTACAAAAGGTTCATAGTAACCAAAAGTATTTCAAGCAAATTAAAATTAAAACTAAAATTACTTAAAACTATAAAATGCACAAATGTACAGCTGTTTAACCCTTTGAGTGGCCATCACATAGATCTATGTTATTGATGCAAGGGTCCCTCATGTTGATCATGTTACTGATGCCAGGATCCCTCATGTTGATCATGTTATTGATGCCAGAATCCCTCATGTAGATCATGGTGTTGATATCAAGGTCCCTCATGTAGACCATGTTATTGATGCCAGAGTCCCTCATGTAGCTTATGTTATTGATACCAGGGTTAGTTAGTGGTCTCAGCGATATTTACACACTGGCGATTTTTGCCACTTTATGCTCTATTTTTGGCCAATTCCATTGTTCCAGTCCAACAAACTCACAGCTATTTCACTAGTATTTCTTCTATTCTATCGACTGAGTACAAGAAACTGCCCATTTACCTATTTCAACTATCCAATAATCAGAAATCAGTAATTTGGCCAATTTCATACAAAATTCAACAATTGCCAATTTGAAAACAGGGTCCAGAATAAACAATGTAGACATTCCTGGCACTAAATAAACATTTCCTCTGTTCCTCAGCCATGTCTCAAGGCCCCTCTTATATTATGCTTGCTTTTCATTTTGAATTTTTATTCACACAAAAAATAGACAATTTACTTTTATGTAGACTACTGCATTATTGTAATACTTGTACAAATGTCAGCATTATTGCACCTTTCAAGGCAGGTGAAATTGCTGACCTAGAAAATGTACAGAGAACCTTCACGGCACGCATAACTGCAATAAACCCCCTCAATTACTGGGAACGCTTGAAGTTCCTAAACCTGTACTCCCTGGAACACAGGCGGGAGAGATACATTATTAGTATATACACTTGGAAAATCCTAGAGGGATTAGTACCAAACTTACACACGAGTGTCACTCCCTACGAAAGCAAAAGACTCGGCAGACGATGTAACATCCCCCAATGAAAAGCAGGGGTGCCACTAGCATGTTGAGAGACAACACAATAAGTGTCAGGGACCCAAGACTGTTCAACTGCCTCCCAGCATACATAAAGGGGATTACCAATAGACCCCTGGCTGTCTTCAAACAGGCACTGGACAGGCACCTAAAGTCGGTGCCTGACCAGCCAGGCTGTGGTTCGTACGTTGGACTGCGTGCGGTCAGCAGTAACAGTCTGGTTGATCTGATCCAACATGAGGCCTGGTCACAGACCGGGCCGCAGGGGCATTGACCCCTGGAACTCTCTCCAGGTAATTCCTAAAAGTGTATTAGACTGGCCAGATGGACGCATACTGTTCAAGTGACATCACTTGTGTACTCTGAAATATCGGCAAAAACCGAACATTTCCACTACATTGAGCTTAATTTCAAGATACCTAATATTATTCTGGAATAAATATGATAGGTAGATAATCTTTATTGATAGAAATAGTATTATTATACAATACTTTATAGTGCCGTGAGCTCACATCTCCTCACGCCATGGTGGTCCATGAGTAACTGAGGCTGGGAGAGACTGCTCGTGCCTTCTCCCTCTCTCATAGCTCCGCCTACCCTTCAACACCTCTCTCTATGTCAGTTTTTATTAATTTATGCATCTTTATCATGCTTCTACATTATTTATCTTATACCTAATATTATCCTGGAATAAATATGATAGGTAGATATTATTTATTGATAGTAATAGTATAATTATACAATAACAAATCTAAAAGCAGTGCTTTGAAACGGGGTCTAGACCAGTTGATGATGCCTTACCGTCAGCTGTATAATGTACTGCAGGGTGAAAGAGCCCAGAGATCTATTACAGCATTTATGCACACTCCGATATAACCATCGACTTTAGTACCAGAACCTCTACCATCCACTTCTGCCGACAACCAACAACCATCCACTTCAGCCCAGTAGGGCAACACCATGCATATCCAGTCTCTTCTCATCCACAAACACCATTACCCACAATTTAGGGTAAGAAATACTATTATTTCTATTGCATTTGTAGTCTTTAACAGTAATATATAATGACAATGGACTACAATTACATATGCACTTTTATTTTTGTAAGATCTGTTGGTCTAAAAATAAAAAGTTGTTTGGCTTTTTCGGGACTCCCAGGAATGTAAACCTATTTTTCCCATAAGTTCTTCAGTTCATCTAACACGATTTTACCTAACACGACGTTTTCAGGAACGTAACTATCGTGTTAAATGACGGTCTACTGTACATCAGCAACACTTCTGCAAGCGGCAGGACTACATGTTGCTGTCAGCCGCAGCAATACTTACAGTGTAATACAGTATAATACTTACAATGTAATACTTACACAGATACTATTCAACATACTAACAATGTGTAACACTTACATAACTACCATTTAAATACAGTACATTTCACTTACCATTAGTATCATTCAGTATAGTAACAGCTTTGTTGAAACAGTCCTGTATGATACTGCGAGGAGACTTGGCTCTAGAGTCCATTAAGACACAGCCATACTGGTTCAGTGCTTGACACATAACTTTCTTCCCTTCATCCCCTAGACTCACCTGTATAATCAAACAAATGTAATAATCTCCATTATATTTCATGAAATTTAAATAGAAAAAAAAATCAATAATATACCCTACATTAGACATCTATTATCTTAATGAGGCAACTTTTCTAAAGAAGGAAATGTATATATGCAGGAGTGAACAGTAGTGTATGTTGCTGGGTATAAACATTACACAGCACCTGACTTATGTATACATGCAGGAGTGAACAGTAGTGTATGTTGCTTGGTATAAACTTTACACAGCACCTGACTTGTGTTAATAAGGTTCATAAATACTTTTATGAAGGTAGACAAGAACGATATAAGATTAAGAGATAATTCTGAGTGAAAATATATTACGATGACACTGAACTGAAGCTGTCGGTATTACACGGAGATGTACAGCATTAGTAGAATCAAATAATGAGTAAAATACAGTAATTTTGCTTATTTAGAATAATCTGATACAGTGGTACCTCAACATACGAGCAGCTCCCAACTCGAACAATTATGTAGGTGTATTTCTGTAAGTGCTTTTGTAAGTGTATTTTTGGGGGTCTGAAACTGATTAATCTAATTTACATTATTCCTTATGGGAACAAATTCGTTCGGTATCGGCACTCGAACAGCCTTCTGAAACAAATTAAGTTCATAACTCAAGGTACCACTGTACAGTGAGCCCCCGGTTCTCGTCGGCAATCCGTCACAGAGGGCCCGTCGACCACCGGTTTGGTCGAACTCCGATTCTATTTTCCCCATAAGAAATAATGGAAATAAAATTAATCCGTCCCAGCCATCCAAAAGTATTAAAATAAAATATTTTTTAGGACTTTTTGACATTAAAATAAACACAATTTTATAAAAAAAAATAAGAAATAAATAGTACAATAACATGTCACTTACATTTATTGAAGAGTTGTTGATGTGTGGAGGACGGGAGGAGGGAAGAAGGTGGTACCTGCTAGTGTTTGGAAGGGAATCCCTTTCATTAACACTGCAGGTACCAAGTTCTTTCTGGGGTTACTGGCCTTTTCTTTGAATGCTACACTCCCTGCATGAATGCTACACTCCCTGCATGAATGCTACATTCCCTGCATGAATGCTACACTCCTGCATGAATGCTACACTCCTGCATGAATGCTACACTCCTGCATGAATGCTACACTCCCTGCATGAATGCTACACTCCCTGCATGCCTACTACACTCCCTGCATGCCTACTACCTCCCTGCATGCCTACTACACTCCCTGCATGCCTACTACACTCCCTGCATGCCTACACTCCCTGCATCCTTGCTACACTCCCTGCATCCTTGCTATACTCCCTGCATCCTTGCTACACTCCCTGCATCCTTGCTACACTCCCTGCATCCCTGCTACACTCCTGCATCCTTGCTACACTCCCTGCATCCTTGCTACACTCCTGCATCCTTGCTACACTCCCTGCATCCTTGCTACACTCCCTGCATCCTTGCTACACTCCCTGCATCCTTGCTACACTCCCTGCATCCTTGCTACACTCCCTGCATCCTTGCTACACTCCCTGCATCCTTGCTACACTCCCTGCATCCTTGCTACACTCCCTGCATCCCTGCTACACTCCCTGCATCCTTGCTACCTCCCTGCATCCTTGCTACACTCCCTGCATCCCTGCTACACTCCCTGCATCCCTGCTACACTCCTGCATCCCTGCTACACTCCTGCATCCCTGCTACACTCCCTGCATGAATGCTACACTCCCTGCATCTCTGCTACACTCCCTGCATCCTTGCTACACTCCCTGCATCCCTGCTACACTCCTGCATCCCTGCTACACTCCCTGCATCCTGCTACACTCCCTGCATCCTGCTACACTCCCTGCATGAATGCTTCCTCCTGCATATTCTTTACCACAGGCTTGGCACTAGGAGCTTTCTTGGGGCCCATGGTGGCTTATTTAGCAGTTGCAAGCACTGGAATAATGACAATATATATGGTATGAATGCGTGGGTGGTGCGTGGGTAGTGTTCGCTCACTTGTAAACAATAACACACTGAGTGCCTGGGCGCTCAGCAGCCACGGCCACACGCGTACGCGTTCGGGACGAATAGCCGACTCGCCGAACTCCAGTGGCCGCCTAATACGAGTCAAAAATATTGTAAAAAAACTTGTCGAACACCGATTTGGACGAGCTCCGACGCCGTCGAACACCGGGGGTTCACTGTATTTGGAAAATTTAATTTAGAAATCAGAATGATCTCTGACTTTAAAATTTTCCAAAGAAACAGAAATTTTATTTTGGAAAACAAATATTTCACTGAGAATGATTATTAAGATGCTTCCTTGACTGTTTTTATACAGATACAAAATGAGTCAATATACAAACTAACTTGAATGTGGTGAAATCACAGGAATTTGGTTGATGTGTGTGAATCAATAACCAGATTGATCCTCTTGTCTTCTCAATCTTCCCAGAGTTTCCAAAAAACTGGCACTTTAGAATGCAGGAAAGTTCTCAGTGTATGACAATAAGTGAAGTACACTGGGATCGTTAGTTACCATATTAATCCATTCCAGAAGATGTATCATATCTCAAACTACTGCCACTCAAAAACCAAAATACGTGATTTTATGGTCATTTGTTTCAAGACCCCAGAAGTGCAACTTTTGCTGTACCTTGGACATGTACACTCAGATATAACTTGCAGGTACTGTATCTACCTTCATCTTCTCTCAATTGCAAGTCTTTCCATCTCTATGATAATTTCTGTCTTTTTTCACTACCTTAGATATGTTAGCCACTTTAATATTCTTTATTACAGTGGATCCTCGGTTTTCGTGATTAATTTGTTCCAGAGAGTCTGACGAAACCCAAAAATGACGAAAACCAAAATAATATTTCCCATAAGAAATAATGTAAATCCACTTAATCCGTTCCAGAGGAAGGCCAGTTTATTGTTTGGAGACATGACAAAATGCTTCAATATGACACTAATATCAACTCTACGGCTTATTTATCTATCACAATTCATCTAATATGACATAATAAACAATATTAATAACATAGAAACATGATGTATACTCTAGAATGAATAAAACATGTCATTAAGTATGTGACGAGTGGTGGTGGTGTTGTTGTTGTTGTTGGGTTTATCAGGGCCACTGACAGCATAAGCCTTATAGTGGTGGTAGCCACTAGTCACACTGAAACAATGTACATAATTTATAAATAAGAAATATTTACACTTTATAAATAAGAAATATTAACACTTACCTTGGAGGAGATGCTGGCAGAGGGCAGCATATGTTGTCAGTGGCCCTATATACCTCCAACAACATTGGAGTTAGTTTCGTGTCGTCCTTTTTCTATCGCTTAATCGCTTAACTTATTTGCTACACTGTTAATGCTACACTTTATTGCCGGCTGGCGCTATAGCCTTTATCGACTCCTGCTGCTTTAGTATCATACATATCGTAGAATCACTGAATCACTGAAGAAGGCACATTCTCCCTTCTCTCTTCCTCCTCCACTTTGGTACTTTACTATGAGTTCTTTCTTGAATTCTATCGTGTTTCTCACCTTTTTTACCATAGGGCTGGCACTAGGAGCTTTCTTTAGGCCCATGGTGGCTTATTTAGCAGTCACACATAATAAACAAGCGCAAAACACAATGGATTATTAAAAAATGTTTTGTATGACCTCGCAGGGTAATGTTCAATCGCCGAGAAACAATGCCACACTGACTCAGAATGGTGTGTGGGAGGCTTTGTGTGTGCGCAAGCACTCGGACGTGTTCTGTGCAACCGATGAAACCAGAGGGAATTAACGAAAACAGAGACTATATTTTGACAAAAAAGTCGGCGATAACCGAAAATCATGAAATCAGAGGGTCCACTGTATTTCTATTTGCTTGATAATAGCAGAGATGGTTGATTGTAAAATGTCATACTCAAGCATCAATGTACTAATTTCTGGTTTGATCTTCAGAGAAATGCACTGTTTACTGTGCACTTTAGGGGCCATGATGACATGTGGTAATACAAAAGATGGTGCAATTATAACACATATGTAGTTATGAAAGATAAGTAATCCAGAATTAGTGCAAACACACCTTCAATCTGAAGAGTAAACAATCTGTAGTACAGTACAAATTCTGTTATTGGACGAGATACTATCATAGACACACTCAACCTTGTTGCTAAGCCACCCTCACAGACCTTCAGTCCTATTGGCTTAAGACATAGTTGAAGAAGCAAGCTACTGGATTGCTGGTTGGCTAAGGCCCACTCACACAAGAATTTATGCTTCTATAATAATAATAATGTTAGAGTGTGTAGGAGAGAGAGAGATTATTTCCCAGTAAAAGTAGGTCTTAGACAGGTATGTGTAATATCACCAAAATTGTTTAACATATTTATAGACAGGGTTGTAAAAGAAGTAAATGCTAGGTTGTTGGGGAGGGGGGTGTTATTAAATTATGAGGAATCAAATGCAAAATGGGAGTTGACACAGTTACTTTTTGCTGATGATACTGTGTTTTTGTGAGATTCTAAAGAAAAGTTGCAAAGGTTAGTGGACGAGTTTGAGAGGGTGTGTAAAGGTAGAAAGATGAAAGTGAACATAGATAAGAGTAAGGTGATGAGGGTATCAAACGATCTAGATAAAGAAAAAATGGATATCAAATTGGAGGGAGGGAGTATGGAAGAAGTGAAAATTTTGAGATATTTGGGAGTTGACTTGTTAGCAGATGGGTTTATGAAGGATGAGGTTAACCATAGAAATGATGAAGGAAAAAAGGTGAGTGGTGCGTTGAGGTATCTGTGGAGACAGAATGTTATCCACTGAGGCAAAGGGAATGTATGAGAGTATAGTGGTAAAAACACTCTTATATGGGTGTGAAGCATGGGTTGTAAATGCTGCAGTGAGGACACGGCTGGAGGCAGTGGGGATGGCATGTCTAAGGGCAATGTGTGGTGTGAATATAATGCACAGAATCCATAGTTTGGAGATTAGGAGGAGATGCGGGATTACCAAAACTATTATCCAAAGGGCTGAGGAGGGGTTACTGAGATGGTTTGGACATGTAGTGAGGATGGAACGAAATAGAATGACTTTGAGTGTATAAATCTGTAGTGGAGGGAAGGCGGGGTAGGGGTCAGCCTGGGAAAGGTTGGAGGGAGGGGGTAAAGGAGGTTTTATGAGCAAGGGGCTTGGACTTCCAGCAAGCGTGCGTGAGCGTGTTAGATAGGAGCAAATGGAGACAAATGGTTTTTAGGACTTTATGTGCTGTTGGAGTGTAAGCAAGGTAACATTTATGAAGGGATTCAGGGAAACCAGTAGGCCGGACTTGAGTCCTGGAGATGGGAAGTACAGCGCTGGCACTCTGAAGGAGGGGTGTTAATGTTGCAGTTTTATAACTGTAGTGTAAGCATGCCTCTGGCAAGACAGTGATAGAGTGAATGATGATGAAAGTTTTTCTTTTTCGGGCCACCCTGCCTTGGTGGGAAACGACCGGTGTGTTAATAAAAAAAAAAATAATTGTTCAACGTGCCTTGTGGTCAGAGAAACCTCATTCCCAGCAAACTGGGAATCCTCTCTTCCCAAGTTATAGTTCTAACATGAATGGAAGCAGCAATGAAGATGAATTTTATGGTCTTGTGGAGTTAAGTGACTGAAAGCAACACTCAAATACTCGAAATACTAGTGCTAAAAACCCTGACAACCCTCAACCACCCACCTCTGCAGCTGGTCCATCTCATTCCCATTCAGTTGTACCACGGCATAAGCGTAAACTCACATTTTCCAGTAGCCAGGACTCAGATGTGAGCAATGGTGATGATAGTGATATCGACTGTGATTTCCTAGCTCTCGATGACCATTCCAATAGCGACACTTAACACGTAACCCAGTGCCACGAATATTTTGAATTTTTTTTTTTTTTTTAATAGAAATAAAGAGCACATTTTTCTAAGTGTAATAGCATAAAAAAATTTTTTAGGCTCAGTACTTACCGAAATATGAGACCGAGAAGTTGGCACTGAATGCTTACCTTACGGCAACACAGAGTCCTGTCGCTTGCAGAAGTGTTGCCGATATACCTTTTTTTCTCGTTTTTATATTATTTTATTTAATTTTTATGTTCTGATAATTACAATTTATAGTAGTTCTTTGTTCTAAGACTAATATTAGGTACTGAAATTGTACTCAAATTGTCACAAATACACTGACAGGTGGACATTTACACCTGCTTTGGTCATTTACTAATGTCTAGGAATATATACAAAGTATTTATAGGTTCCAGCAATGTTTTGGATACGTGGGAGTATATAATAATAATAATAATAATAATAGGAATAATAATAAGAAAAATGAACACTCAATATGTGTTTAGTGGACAAATGTGACATACAAATTGTGTTTGCTGATTGTGTTCACAAGCATTATAAGTGGTACATGAAACTCTTTTTCCATCTTGTTTTTAGAAGCTCATGAAAACTCCTTGAATGTCCCAGGTTATGTCATAAATGAAGACACACTGGTGTCTGTTGCTAAGATAAGATTTTAGGTATGAAAGAGTATGACATCTGACCCCCATATTATAGTGGTCCACTGACCCCAAGATTATTGTGGTCCACTGACCCCAAGATTATTGTGGTCCACTGACCCCAAGATTATTGTGGTCCACTGTATCAAAAACTTTCTACAAGTCTTTGAAGAGGCCCAGAGGATATTAATTTTTTTTTCAAAAGCTGCATAAAGCAGTTCAAACATTTTTATAACTGTATCATTTCCATTTTTTTGTGCCTAAAACCAAACTGGCAGGGGATGAATATATTGTGAAAAACTAGGAAGGAGTAAATTCATTTATGAATTATTTTTTTGAAGATCTGAAATAGTACAGTAATGGCAAATTGGATATTGGTCTATAGTTATTTACCTGAGTTGGCTCACCTTTGTGTATCAGGGTAACCCTGGCTTCCATAAGCATCACTGAGAAAGTTTCAGTTTCGAATTATTTGTTTAACAAAGTTGCAATACTGGGTGACAGCACATGAGCTACTTTTTGTACATACTGGCAGTAAATTAATTAGGATTCCTGTCTTGTTTTTCAGCAAATTTATTATAAGTGAGACCTCAGTGGGATTAGTTGAGCTAGATAGAGAATTTAGGAAATTTCCAGTAAGGTAGTCACTTGCCTGAGCATTTGAAGTTGGGATTTTGTAGCGTCTTGATTCTATAGTTGAGAAGAAAACATTTATTATGGTGGCAGTGTCTGCAGCCTGGATGTCAGTCATATTTTTACCTAAGATTATATCTCTAGTTTTAGATGGTTTTCAAGAGCCCAACATTTTGAAGAGGGTTTTCAGACTGATGCTTGAAATACATGATAGAGGTTTTTTTGTGTAGGGGTTGCTGTGTATGATGAATAATGAGCTGAGAATGATGATTGTTATGTGATAAATGTTCTGAGAATGATGACTGCCAAATGGATAAATAATGTGTTAAGTATGATGACTTCCACATGAATAAAATATTTGGCAATGACTGCCAAGTGATAAATGGGTGAAGAGCAATGACTGCCACATGATGATGATGATAATGATGATGATCACTGGTTGTTGTTGTTGTATGGCAACAATAATGATAAATGTTTGTAGTTTGTTCTTACTTACCTTTGTTAGTTAAGCATACTTGTTCCTTCACGAATAATTAAGTTGCCTCCATGTGGTGCTGCGTGTTATACAGCAACTACTGTATTCATACACTGTACAGAGATGCAACATTAAAGTGCATCATGTATTTTTATCATTAATGTACTCTAACACAACTAGTTCAGCATTACTAATCTTAACTGACTTACAAAATCTTTACAATGTTCATAAACTCTTACCGCCTGCAGTTCCTCTATGAGGGAATTAAGAATATCTGAAGCATGTTGTATGTTGGCTTGATGCTTGGCCACCTGTGCTTGTTCGAGGCAGGTCAACCATCGCAGGTGTTGGGGAAGCTTCAGTCTTGTAGCACACAGCAGGGCAGACTCACTTCCCCAGCAACTTCCCATCTCGTTTTCCCGTGACAACATACTCTTGGTCAACTGAGAACACACACACAACATAACAACATACACTTGGTCAACTGAGAACACATACACAACATAACAACATACTCCTGGTCAACTGAGAACACACACACAACATAACAACATACACTTGGTCAACTGAGAACACACACACACAATATGTAGAATCTGACAAAACTAATAACACACTTGACACGTGTATTTCATGAGAGTTTGATAAAGAGGGAGAAAGTATAAGTGAAGGAAAACACACCATAACTGTGTGAAGTATCCTGGTCACTTGTTCGTTCTCATTCACTGCTGCTAGTGTCTGAAGAGCACATATTCTAGCAGCTAATATACATTCTTTGTATTTATGTTCAACATTTGTCAAAGTCCTTGTTGAGGTCCACAGCTCCTTTAAATTCTGGACATTTGTGTTAAACTGAAAAAAAAAAAGTAATATTAATATATTACAATAGAGCTTTTGTGTGATTTACGAAACACTGAGTCATTTAGTAATCAATTCTTTACTTTCGGCATAAATACTATCTGACTATAATCTGTTGTATTATTTTTATTAACACATTAAATCACCTTAGACCACTCATAACCCAGCAAAAGGCTGCAGTCAGAATGATAACAATTCCCACTCTAGACAGCATACTCCACCAATATTCTAAAGCCTAAAACTACTCACCGTAAAGAACATTCACACTTATTCTTGTACCTACTACATACATAAAACTCTACACTCTAATATAAACCCTCCACTCAAAATTCTCCTCACCAACTTTAATAGGACCCATGACCACAACACAAGACACAGGTCACTTTTTGATATACCCCGAGTCCATATCAACCTATGTAAAAATTCTATGCACATAAAGGGCCCCAGAATCTGGAATTCATTACCAGTAAATACAAAGCTAACCTTGTCTGAAAATCAATTTAAGACTCTTCTCAAAAACCACCTACTCACCCTAAACTAAATACTCATACTGTAAATTACTTTCAAAAATGCTCAATGTTATTTTCCTATAAGATAATTTCAATTTTTACTAATATGTTACTATTATGTTACCTCCTACTCACCCTAAACTAAATACTCATACTATAAATTAATTTAAAAAATGCTCAATGTTATTTTCCTTAAGATAATCTCAATTTTTACAATGTAATATCATCATATTGTAATTTGAACAAATATATAACTAGAATAAACTCAATAAATTTCTCTAATATTATGTACATAGTCTATAAGTCATTAGATTAAGCTGCCCCTAATGCCATGGCATGTCAGTGGCTCTCCTTGCACTTCAGTTTATGATTGTAACTACACATATCTATTTACAAATGCAATTAAATAAAATTTGTTTGTTTGTTTGTTTGATTTACCACCAAGGCAGAGTGACCCAAAAAAAGAAGAAATTCTTTCACCACCTTTCACTCCATCACTGTCTTACCAGACGCATGCTTACACTATAGTTATAAAACTGTAACATTAACACCCCTCCTTCAGAGTGCAGGCACTGTACTTCCCACCTTCAGGACTCAAGTCCAGTGTTGCATGCAAAGAGTATGTAACCTTTATTCGGAGCATGTTAAACACACCCACATAGGCTCCCCTCCAACCAGCGAACCATCGTTAAGGGTTTGGCGATGGGGCCCCATCATTAAATCAACGAGTCTGGTATTTTGATGTCTACGTGGGCCAATCCTCTCAGGTGGTCACCATCTACAGCGATCACAACCCTCTGGTGTATCTCCAGCACATGAAGAATCAAAATACCAGACTCATGCGTTGGAGTATTAGGTTGCAACCCTACAATATAAAAATTATTCACATCGCTGGCAAAAATAATACGCTAGCTGATGTGCTGTCTAGAAGTCATTGTCTTTAGTTAGGATGTGTTAGGGACTTTGGGTGGAACCAGCCATTTTTTTTCCCCTAGTGGGGTTTTTTTTTAGTGGGGAGGTGCCCTGCTATCGACCGCAGGCACCTTGGATCTACGCTAGCCCTACCGTCTGCTGTCTCACTCTTAAGTTTAAAGCCGGACTTTATGTCTCGAGAAAAGTTTAGCTTTAACTAATGAGCGGGATGGTTGAGGGGAAAGGCGGTCCCCTTATTATTATGTGCCATGGTGGCACTCTACCCATTTGAGGTGGAAGCCTAGTCCTGAGCCCTCTTGGGGTGGGGGTGTTGCATGCAAAGAGTATGTAACCTTTATTCGGAGCATGTTAAACACACCCACATAGGCTCCCCTCCAACCAGCGAACCATCGTTAAGGGTTCAGCCAATTACAATGCGAGTTTAACAATGACAAAGGTGACGTGGATACCACTCGCGGTTTGTCATTGGAATTCCTGCATAGAGCTGGTTGTGGAAAGTTGTCTGTCTTTTGGCTGCTGTTTAGCCTAGACAGCCGTGGCATGCACTAAATACTACTCCTTTGTATATAGTGTACATATGTGTAAAAAGCCCTTTTCTATTTACTTGGTGAAGGAAAAGACAAAAGTCTTATATATTCATAACTGATTGGTGAAGGAAATACAAATTCAAAGCATTTTCTACTGTGTTTCTTTGCTCCAAGCTCCCTTTTACACTCAGGTTAACAGGCCATTGAACCTGAGGTTGTAATATCCAGCCTGCCAGTTTCCCTGAATCCCTTCATAAATGTTACTTTGCTCACACTAAAACATCTGTTACTCTACTGTAATAAGTGCCAAGTTGTTACTGTTGTAACTCTGTCTTGCTGTATTAATTATCATCACACAATAAGCAAAACAATTCTATTGTACATGATCTGCAAACCAAAAAAAATATTATTTCTCAGTCAACAGTCGTAAGTCACAGCAAATGTAAACAACAGAGAAACTATTACAAACATTTATAATTAAAGATGCTGTGATCATAGTCACACCAGGACCCTGATGCTGTGACCTTAGTCACACCAGCACCCTGATGCTGTGATCTTAGTCACATCAACACCCTGATGCTGTGATCTTAGTCACACCAGCACTGATGTTGTGATCTTAGTCACACCAGCACTCTGATGCAGTGATCTTAGTCACACCAGCAGTCTAATGCTGTGATCTTAGTCACACCAGCACTCTGATGCAGTGAAATTAGTCACACCAGCACTCTGATGCTGTTCTTAGTCACACCAGCACTCTGGCACTCCGTTCATGGTTTACTAGCAACTTTTACAATAAGACTGGTCCTTATGTTGTATTCAATAAAGATGGATTTAGATCCTAAACTTAGATAAATATCATGTGCCATCTCTGATGTGATAACTTCACTCATTAATAAGTGTTTCAAGTTTCAAGTTAGTACTAAACCACAGTCTCAAAATATAATGAAGAATGTATAGATCAACATGGTAAGACATTAAGATATCAATCCTGGCAAGTAATCTCAATAATTATTCAAACCTTCTGAGCACAAGTGATGTCAGAGAGAGATGCTGCTGCAGCTTCCACTTCTGACAAGATCTGCAGCTGACTCAATATGGGATATATAGAGCTACTGCTCTCTGCTCGACTCTGAAAAAAAACACAAACCAAAAATATATGAAAGTAGGACTTCAGAGAGGGAAGTGTGATGTTACTATGGCTGTTAAACATATTTATGAATGATGTAAAAGAAATAAATAGTACAGTGTTGGGGAGGGGAATGAAATTGAAAGATTTTGGATCTGATTCCAACTGAGAATTATTCCAGGTGCTCTTTGCTGATGACACAGTTCTTTTAGAGGAGTCTGAAGATGAGTTACAAAGGTTGGTGGACGAATGTGGGAGGTTATACATGTACAGTGGACCCCTGGATTTTGTACTGCTCCCAACTCGAACAATTATGTAAGTGTATTTTTGAAAGTGCTTTTGTAAGTACAGTGGACCCCCGAGTAATGAACACCCCGGAAATCGTACAATTATTTTTTTTTTTTTATTAACACATCGGCCGATTCCCACCAAGGCAGGGTGGCCCGAAAAAGAAAAACTTTCATCATCATTCACTCCATCACTGTCTTGCCAGAGGGGTGCTTTACACTACAGTTATAAAACTGCAACATTAACACTCCTCCTTCAGAGTGCCGGCACTGTACTTCCCATCTCCAGAACTCAAGTCCGGCCTGCCGGTTTCCCTGAATCCCTTCATAAATGTTACTTTGCTCACACTCCAACAGCACGTCAAGTATTAAAACCATATGCCTCCATTCACTCCTATCAAATACGCTCACACATGCTTGCTGGAAGTCCAAGCCCTCGCACACAAAACTTCCTTTACCCCTCCCTCCAACCTTTCCTAGGCCGACCCTACCCTGCCTTCCCTCCACTACAGATTTATACACTCTCGAAGTCACTCTGTCTCATTCCATTCTCTCTACATGTCCAAACCACCTCAACAACCCCTCCTCAGCTCTCTGGACAATCGTTTTGGTAATCCGCACCTCCTCCTAATTTCCAAACTCCGAATTCTCTGCATTATATTCACACCACACATTGACCTCAGACATGACATTTCCACTGCCTCCAGCCTTCTCCTCGTTGCAACATTCATCACCCATGCTTCACACCCATATAAGAGCGTTGGTATAACTATACTGTCATACATTCCCTCTTTACTTCCATGGACAAGGTTGTTTGTCTCCACAGACTCGAAGTGCTCCACTCACCCTTTTCCCCTCATCAATTCTATGATTCACCTCATCCTTCATAGATCCATCCGCCGACATGTCCACTCCCAAATATCTGAATACATTCACCTCCTCCATACTCTCTCCTCCAATCTGATATCCAATCTTTCGTCACCTATTCTTTTTGTTATCCTCATCACCTTACTCTTTCCTATATTCACTTTCAATTTTCTTCTTTTACACACCCTACCAAATTCATCCACCAACCTCTGCAACTTCTCTTCAGAATCTCCCAAAAGCACAGTGTCATCAGCAAAAAGCAACTGTGACAACTCGCACTTTGTATTTGCTTCTTTATCTTTTAGCCCAACACCTCTTGCCAAGACCCTCGCATTCACTTCTCTTACAACCCCATCTATAAATATATTGAACAACCACGGTGACATCACACATCCTTGTCTAAGGCCCACTTTTACTGGGAAATAGTCCCTTCCCTCCTACACACTCTAACCTGAGCCTCACTATCCTCATAAAAACTCTTTACTGCTTTCAGTAACCTTCCTCCTTTCCATACACCTGCAACATCTGCCACATTGCCCCCTATCTACCCTATCATACGCCTTTTCCAAATCCATAAATGCCACAAAAACATCTTTACCCTTATCCAAATACTGTTCACCTATATGTTTCACTGTAAACACTTGGTCTACACACCCCTACCTTTCCTAAAGCCCCTTGTTCATCTGCTATCCTACTTTCTGTCTTACTCTTAATTCTTTCAATAATAACTCTACCATACACTTTACCAGGTACACTCAACAGACTTATTCCCTATAATTTTTGCACTCTCTTTGTCCCTTTGCCTTTATACAAAGGAACAATACACGCTCTCTGCCAATCCCTAGGTACCTTACCCTCTTCCATACATTTATTAAATAATAGCACAAACCACTCCAAAACTATATCCCCACCTGCTTTTAATATTTCTATCTTTATCCCATTAATCCCAGCTGCCTTACCCCCTTTCATTCTACCCACTGCCTCACGAACTTCCCTACACTCACAACTGGCTCTTCCACACTCCTACAAGATGTTATTCCTCCTTGCCCTACACACGAAATCACAGCTTCCCTGTCTTCATCAACATTTAACAACTCCTCAAAATATTCTCTCCATCTTCCCGATACCTCTAACTCTCCATTTAATAACTCTCCTCTCCTATTTTTAACTGTCAAATCCATTTGTTCTCTAGGCTTCCTCAACTTATTAATCTCATTCCAAAACTTTTCTTATTTTCAACAAAATTTGCTGATAACATCTCACCCACTCTCTCATCTGCTCTCTTTTTACATTGCTTCACCACTCTTTTAACCTCTCTTTTCTCTCCATATACTCTTCCCTCCTTGCATCACTTCTACTTTGTAAAAACCTCTCATATGCTAACTTTTCTCCCTTACTATTCTCTTTACATCATCATTCCACCAATCGCTCCTCTTCCTCCGCACCCACTCGCCTGTAACCACAAACTTCTGCTGAACACTCTAACACTACATTTTTAAATCTACCCCATACATTTTCAACCCCATTGCCTACACTCTCACTAGCCCATCTATCCTCCAATAGTTGTTTATATCTTACCCTAACTGCCTCCTCTTTTAGTTTATAAACCTTCACCTCTCTCTTACTTACTGATTCTATTTTCCTTGTATCCCATCTACCTTTTACTCCCACTGTAGCTATAACTAAAAAGTGATCTGATATATCTGTGGCCCCTCTATAAACATGTACATCCTGAAGTCTACTCAACAGTCTTTTATCTACCAATACATAGTCCAACAAACTACTATCATTACGCCCTACATCATATCTTGTATACTTATTTATCCTCTTTTTCTTAAAATATGTATTACCTATAACTAAACCCTTTCTATACAAAGTTCAATCAAAGGGCTCCCATTATCATTTACACCTGGCACCCCAAACTTACCTACTACACCCTCTCTGCATGTTTCTCCCACTTTAGCATTTAGGTCCCTACACAATTACTCTCTCATTTGGTTCAAAAGTTCCTATACATTGCAACATCTCCCAAAATCTCTCTCTCTCCTCTACACTCCTCTCTTCTCCAGGTGCATACACGCTTATTATGACCCACTTTTCGCATCCGACCCTTATTTTAATCCACATAATCCTTGAATTTACACATTCATATTCCCTCTTTTCCTTCCATAACTGATCCTTCAACATTATTGCTACCCCTTCCTTAGCTCTAACTCTCTCAGATACTCCTGACTTAATCCCATTTATTTCTCCCCACTGAAACTCGCCTACCCCCTTCAGCTTTGTTTCGCTTAGGGCCAGGACATCCAACTTCTTTTCATTCATAACATTGGCAATCATCTCTTTCTTATCATCCGCACTACATCCACGCACATTCAGACAACCCAGTTTTATAAAGTTTTTCTTCTTCTTGTACAATTATGTAAGTATAATATTGTAAGTGCTTGTGGAAGTGTATTTTTGGGGGTCTGAAATAGACTAACCTACATGACATTATTCCTTAAGGGAGTAAATTCGTTCAGTAATGGTACTTGAGCAGGATTCTGGAATGAAGTTTTTACGTTACTCGGGGGTCCACTGTATATTTTTAGGGGTCTAAACGGACTAATCTAATTTACATTATTCCTTATGGGAATAAATTCGTTCGGTAACAGCACTCGAACAGCATTCTGGAACGAATTATGGCCGACAACCGGGGGTCCACTGTATAAAGAAAGAAAATTTAAAGTGAAAGCAGAAAAGAGCAAGGTAAAGAGTAATAAAAAAGTCTAAGCAATGACAGAGTGAATATCAGAGTGGAGGAAGAATGAATGGAGTAAGTAGATGTGGACATATCAACACATATGTCTATGAAGGGAAAAACAGTGGGTGTGTTGAGGCTTCTGTGGAAATTAAGAAATTTATCTAATTTATTCCAGCAAGCATGCGTGTGCGTATTTGATAGGAGTGAATGGAGACAAATGGTTTTTAATACTTGACGTGCTGTTGGAGTGTGAGCAAAGTAACATTTATGAAGGGATTCAGGGAAACCGGCAGGCCGGACTTGAGTCCTGGAGATGGGAAGTACAGTGTCTGCACTCTGAAGGAGGGGTGTTAATGTTGCAGTTTTATAACTGTAGTGTAAAGCACCCCTCTGGCAAGACAGTGATGGAGTGAATGATGACGAAAGTTTTTTCTTTTTCGGGCCACCCTGCCTTGGTGGGAATCAGCCGATGTGTTAATAAAAAAAAAAAAAATATTATCTATGGAGGCCAAGAAGGTAATACACCAGAGCATAGTGATACAGGTCGGCCATTACTAATCCGGCAATCAGTAACCCGGCACTAATTTTGGCTAGCATTTTCAAATTTCTGGGGTCGCCACACCAACCTGCCGCTACTGTTTGGTGGTGCTACTTGCTGCATAAGTCAATCCAATTTATTTTTTCCATTTATTGTTATAACTTGTTCACTATTAGCACTAGCCATGGTTCCAACAAATAAAAGAAATGCTTCAAGTTGTGTAAGCTCATACACCGCACATTGTCCATAAAAGATAAGGTGGCTTTGAAGCCACTGTTGGTCGCCATGAGCTTAGCTAACTCAGAGAAGCTGTGACCAGTAAATTTGGGCCTAGATATGAGAGAATAGGTCTATGTGGTAAATGTGCACTATATAAAAAAAATCATGCAGCATGTAGTACACAATGAGAAAAAACTGCGACAGTGTTTATGGTGTAAAACAGAGACTTTGCGGTATATTTTCGTAAGGTTTTTATAGTTGTATTCTTCTTTTTTTGGTCTCATTTGATAGAATGGAAGATATATTACAGAAATAGATATGACTTTGATTGGTTTCATGAAGGAAAGTACCTTGAAATTTAGCTCAAATTAGCAGAAATGCTCGAGTTTTGCCGATGTTCAAGAGTAAACAATACGGGTCCAACTGGCCGGTCTAATACGCAGTCATGAATGGGTCGGCATTATTTATACAATTATTACAATAATGCTTTCAAAATGGAAAGCAAGCATAATATAAGAGGGGCCTGGAGATGTGACTAATGAACAGAGAAAAATGTTATTTTAGTGTCAGGAATGTCTGCATTGTTAATTCTGGACCCTATTTTGAAATTGGCATCTATTGAAATTTGTGTGAAATTGGCCAAATTACTGATTTCTGACCACTTTATTGGGTAGTTGAAATAAGTAAATGGGTGATTTCCTGTACTCAATCGACAAAATAGAAGGAATACTAGCAAAATAGCTATGAGTTTGGTAGACTGGAACAATGGAATGGGCCAAAATTAGGGTGTAAAGTGGGTGAAATTGCCGATGCATAAATATCAGCCATTGAGTTAAGTGTATTTATGTATGAGTGAGGTGAAAGTGTTGAATGATGATGAAAGTATTTTCTTTTTGGGAATTTTCTTTCTTTTTGGGTCACCCTGCTTCGGTGGGAGACGGCCGATTTGTTGAAAAAAAAAAAATGTGTACATGTGAGAGAGAGACAGAGATAAACAGAGATATAGACAGATAGACAGAGATATAGACAGATATAGACAGAGAGACTGCCAAAGCCAGCCAGCCGGCCAGTCTGCCAAATATGTATTACACATGTTCCAGAATCGTTTCTCTAAGGGCAGGATGGCACTACCAATGGTATCAAAAATGAAAGGATGTTGCACAAATGTTACACATGGGTTATTATCGAGGTTTTTGATATTTCCTTGACCACTTCTGGCCACATCCATACCTTTCCTCTTAAAAGGGGAGTGTTAATACGACATGACATCAGTGAATCCCTGGTGTTTGCCACGCTATTTGCTCTAGCTGGCACTCAATTGATCTGGAGCTCCCACAAGGTACTAAGTGGTCCCAGATTTTTTTAATACTGCATACACCGAGTGTTAAGACCCATTCTATACTGAGCAGGCATCTCAGACCAATCACGCCAAATTTGGAGACAGGAAAAATAAAACGTAGATCTACGTTTGGAGCGCTAGCAGTACAAACGTAGATCTACGTTTGGACAGTTCAAGGGTTAAAGTGCATGGAATGAAGACCAACACGGATAATGCTGGAGGATAGATAAATTGCCAGATAACCAATGTTCTACCATATATTCCACTTGCTCTTAACTTCTATAAAATATAAATAATATTTAGTGCTTACAAGTCGGAGATGCCTCAAAACTCCTCGTCTAGCCTGGTTGGTCTGCTTCTTAAGTGACCACAGGTCTTGATGGTGCAGAGACTGTAGGACACAGAAAAGTTGATGATGGAAATTTGGTTTAAGTTCCGATGGCCATTCTTCTACAGTAAATTTTTCGACATCACACTCCCACTGTGACAGTCTCCAGGCTGATTCCCACCTAGAAAACATTTTTTATATTATAAACAATTGTTGCTTAAAGTACTGTAATTAATACTGTCTTAATCTGTGAGTGATGCATCAATATATAACTTTATCACTGTCCATCACGTAGAACTATATCATTAAGGCCAGGGTCCCTTGTGTAGTTCTACGTCATGAGCGCGGCTCACTCAGGAAAGCTGTGAGTGGTCAGTTTTGGCCTAAATATGAGAGAATGAATGGGTCTGTGTGGTGAATGTGCACGATATAAAAAAAATCCTGCCCCTTCTGGTGCATGATGGGAAAAACAAAACTCTGGCCATGTGTATGGTTTAAAATAAAGATTTTGGGGTGCTTTCTTGGATGGTTTTTATGGTTTTATTAGTTGTTTCTTGGAAGACACACTACTGAAATAGAGATGATTTTGATTGGTTTCAGGATTGGAAGTAGTGTGAAATTGAGCTCAAAGCAGTGGAAGCATTCAATTTTTGCTTGTATTCCAGAGGATGGGTAAGGCTCCCTACAACCCCCAGTCAGTTTTACAAGTGTTTAATAAGTTTGATTTCATTATTGGGAAACTATAAACCATGACCAATAATTCCTGGTTGTACAGCCTCTCCTCACTTAGCGACGAACTCATTTACTGACGTACTCATTTACCGATGACTCAGACTTACGACGGTCCTAAATAATGTATATTAGAGCTGATTTCCTCCATTCTGTTTATTTTAATATATAGTACACTACTGTATAAACATTTAAAAATATACCACAAATGTTATAAATGGTGAAAAGGTGACATTAAAACAATATCAAAGATAGTTGACACAAACCCATTACCATTATAGTATGCTCCTCACTTAGCGATGAATTCATTTAATGACGTGAACTCCACCGTTAAGTGAGGAGAGGCTGTATTTTCTCTGAAAAATTGAGTAAATTTTATATTTTTGTGTGAATAAGAAGTCAATATGGAAGACAAGTGTAACATAGGAGAAGTCTAGGGATGTGACTGGTGAACAGAGAAAATGCTGTCTCAGTGCCACCAATGTCTACATTGTTAATTTTGGACTAGTATTTTTAAAATTGTATTTTTTTAATTTTGTGTAAAATTGACCAAATTACCTGATTCTGTGCACTTTATAGGGTAGTTTAAATAGTTGAATGGGCAGTTTCTTGTGCTCACTCAATAGAATGGAAGGCATACTAGCAAAATGGCTAAGATTAGAATTATGTAATTGGCTTACAATAGGATTCAAAGTGGGTGAAATTGCCAATGCATAAATTGGATCGAGACTGCTAACTTTGCACCTTCATAATTCCATAATTGTCCCATCAAATTTCACATTTTTAGTGTCATTACCTTCAAAAAAAGATTCTCTACTATTTCAGAATTTAAAAGAAAAAGGGACACAGAATAATATTAATTTCAGGGATGTGGACAACAAATAAGATGAATTTTAGTCCTTGCTTAAGACTGATCACAATGTTCTGCATAACTATAAACATTATTAATAAATGTAAAAAAAGTCGAACACAAACTTCATTAATGATTTTTTTAAATAAAATAATATTAATATAATTATTGTTGGTATTAATAAACAACAATAATAATTAATAACCTGAAAACAAAACACTTTCACCATCATTCACACTATCACTGTCTTGCCAGAGATGCACAGATATGACAGTTTAAATGTCCCTCCAAGCAGCCAATATCCAAGACCCGTCCTTTAAAGTGCAGGCACTGTACTTTCCACCTCCAAGATTCAAGTCTGGCTAACCGGTTTACCTGAATCCCTTCACAAAATATTACCCTGCTCACACTCCAACAGCTCATGAAGTCCCAATAACCATTTGTCTCCACTCACTCCTATCTAACATGCTAACACATGCCTGCTGTATGCCCAAGCCCCTTGCACACAAAACCTATTTTACCCCCTCTCAACCTTTCCTAGGACAACCCCTACCCCTCCTCCCCTCCACTACAGATTTATACACCCTCCAAGTCATCCTATTTTGCTCCATCCTCTCTAAATGACTAAACACTGTGTTAAATATCATGTACATTATTCTAGAGAAGCAAGTAGTATGTGAGCATAGCTACTGCATATGATGGTAATGATGGTATACACTACCATATTGTACACTAACATGTTGTACACTACCAAGCGGTACACACAACATACACCAGCATCAACACACTACCATGTTGTACACACAACATTCACCAACATCAACACACTACCATGTTGTACACACAACATACACCAACATCAACAAGGAAGGATGATCCAAAAATGATATTAACACTTTCACCATCATTCAACAGCTTCACCATCATTCACACATAATCACTGTCTTTGCAGAGGAGCTCAGATATGACAGTTTAGATGTCCCTCCAAACTGCCAATATTCCAAACCCCTCCTTTAAAGTGCAGGCATTGTACTTCCCACCTCCAGGACTCAAGTCTGGCTAACCGGTTTCCCTGAATCCCTTCACAAAATATTATCCTGCTCACACTCCAACAGCTCATTAGGTCCCAAAAACCATTCGTCTCCATTCACTCCTATTTAATAGGCTCACATATGCCTGCTGTAGTATGCCCAAACCCCTTGCACACAAAACCTCTTTTACCCCCTTCCTCTATCCTTTCCTAGGACAACCCCTACCCTTCCTCCCATCCACTACAGATTTATACACCCTCCAAGTCATTCCATTTTGCTCCATCCTCTCTAAATGACCAAACTACCTCAACATTCCCTCTTCAGTCCTCTGAATAATACTTTTAGTAACTCCACACCTCCTCCTAATATCCACACTACGAATTCTCTGCATAATGTTTACACCACACACTGTCCTTACACACGACATCTCCACTGCCTCCAGCCTCCTCCTTGCTGCACCATTTACAACCCACACTTCACAAACATACTGCCACATAATTATTACGCTCAAGTGTTAAACACGTATACAATTTACAGTGGTACCCCGACTTACGATGGTCCCCAAACTCACCCTTTTATGTAAGTTTATTTTTTTAAATGCTTTTGTAAGTGTAATTTTGGGGGTCTAAAAGGACTAGTCTATTTTACATCATTCCTTATGGGGATAAATTCGTTTGGTAATGGCACTTGAACAGCATTCTGGAATGAAAAAATATCGTAAGTCGGGGTACCACTGTATTAAGAAAAATCAATGTAGCAATTTTTTGGCAGACATAAATGAGGATAAAGGAAGATAATATTCAACAGTTTATGGATGTGCAACAACTTAATAACTATAGTACAAAATACTGAGAGAAATTGAAAAATAAAGATAATATGTGGTCACAGCTGTGAAGCAAACAATCACTCGGTAATATTAATGTACAAGTTTCAATTAATAATTGGACGGCCAGGTTAAAAATCATGACAAAGTGGAATAAAAAACAATAGTAATAATACTGATGTAGGGTGAAGTAAAGTTATTAAATTTAGGGGAAAAATTAGAGAGGGATAGACAGTGATATTAATATGACAGAATTACAGGATGGCCCTACTTTACAGCACTTTGCTTTAAAGCACTTTACAGCACTTTGCTTTACAGCACTTTGCTTTACAGCACTTTGCTTTACAACACTTTGCTTTACAGCACTTTGCTTTACAGCAGTAGCCCAGAACCTAACCTGCTGTATAAGCAAGACCTGTCTGTAAATATAATACCTTGGCAGTAATAAAATAATTTTTTTTTAACAAATCACATATACAGTGGACCCCCGGATTACGTACTGCTCCAAACTCGAAAAATTATGTAAGTATATTTTTGTAAGTGCTTTTGTAAGTGTATTTTTGGGGGACTAAAAGGACTAATCTAATTTACATTATTCCTTATGGGAACAAATTCGTTCGGTAACGGCACTTGAACAGCATTCTGGAATGAATTACGAAAACTGGGGGTCCACTATACGTAATTACATGACAGTACTATTTAAGCACAAGGTGTTAGCTGTATTTTTAATGTGAATTACATGACAGTACTTTTTAAGCACATGGTGCTAGCTGTATCTTTAATGTGAATTGATTTAGTATGTGAAAATATTTAACGTATAAGTTATTCCACATTTTTGGCTCTTTAATTTTCAGAGTCTGTGGAGGCTCCAACAAACAATAGGAAAATCAAAGAGGTGTTTGTTTCTAGTATGATGCTTGTGTGTTCTCTTACAATATTCCAGGTTATGTCTTAGGTCAGCATCAGCATTACAGTGTACTCTTCTGAAGATGTACGGTCATCAACAGAAAGCAACAATGAAATTTATATTAAGATGGTTCAGGTGAAGGTTCCATCAGTTCTCTTGTGTTGTCAAGGTAGATCTCCTAGCACAAATTCCATATGTGAGGTATGGTAGATGAGAAAAAAGGTGTTAGTGCAGACTAGAAAACATAGCAACTTTTGTTGATATGCATTCAATACCAGCAATAAATTTCAATTTCTTCTTCTTTTCTTTCAATGCACCGGTTGTATCCCACCAAGGCGGGGTGGCCCAAAAAGAAAAACAAAAGTTTTTCTTTTTAACTTTAGTAATGTATACAGGAGAAGGGGTTACTAGCCCCTTGCTCCCAGTATTTTAGTCACCTCTTGTGACACGTATGGCTTACAGAGGAAGAATTCTGTTCCACTTTCCCATGGAAATAAGAGGAAATAAACAAGAACAAGAACTAGCAAAATGAAAATGGTATAAAATACCGACAAGTTGATAAGTAAGACACACATATGCAACAGTTAGGTACAGTGGACCCTCAATTTTCGCCGAAAATTCTTTCCAGAATGCTGCTCAAGTGCCATTACCGAACAAATTTACTTACTTAAGAAATAATGTCACGTAGGTTAGTCTATTTCGGACCCCCAAAAATACACTTGCAAAAGCACTTACGAAAATACACTTACATAAATGTTTGAGTTTGGAGATGACCGAAAACCGAGGGACCACCGTATCTGTATTCAAAACGTTTCGCCTACACAGTAGGCTTCTTTAGTCGCGAACAGAAGAGTTTATCAGAAGCAGAAAAGATGTGGAGACGATGTAATCAGTCCATCACCCTTGAAGACGTAGTTTTGAGGTGGTCAGTCCCTCAGCCTGGAGAAGAGTTTTGCTCCATAATCTGGAACAGTGTGAAGTTTAAGCAGCAGTATGGAGACTTACATACTGTCGGAAGGTGAAGTGTAGTTCACTAGTAGAAGAAAGAAGGTCATCATTGAGAGGTCACGTCCCTCTCAAATCATTCCCTTCTCACTTGAAAGGTTGTCAAAGGTGTTTCTGTAGCATCGTAGTATAGTATGTGTGGGTGGGGTGGCCAGGAGGGCTACCACACCTGACTTTTTACAGTAAATACTACTCACCTTTAGCCCTACATTAAGACTACAAATATTTTGAGGTAAATAATGAGTGTACTATGTGTGTGTATTTTACTTTTTAATGCCTAGTTCTATTGCTAACTTAATATATGTTAGTGTAAATTTGTTATCTGGCATTTATATGCATTTATAAATGGAAAAAAATGGAGTTCTGCTTTTCGGCAAAGTCTGCTTTCCGGCAGTAGCCTGGAACCTAACCTGCCGTATAAATGGGGCCCTACTGTACACACACCCTTCTGGGTTTTCTTCTATTTTTCTTACTAGTTCTTGTTCTTGTTTATTTCCACTTATCTCCATGGGAAAGTGGAACAGAATTCTTCCTCTGTAAGCCATCCATGTTGCAAGAGGCGACTAAAGTGCCAGGAGCAAGGGGCTAGTAACCCCTTCTCCTGTATATATTACTAAATGTAAACGGAGAAACTTTTGTTTTTCCTTTTGGGCCACCCTGCCTCGGTGGGATATGGCCGGTGTGTTGAAAGAAAGAAAGAAAAAGTAATGTGGTTAAGGTAGACTTAAGAAGCATCTACAAAATCTCCACTGCAAGCTTATCAGTGAACTGGTTATATTGTTGATAAGTGTTAGGAAAACATCAGCTCTTTGTCTACTTGAGGTGTCAGCAAAGGATATGCATGGTTATGCATTTTTCAGTAAATGGGGCAACTAATAATAATAAATAATAATAATAAATAGTATCTGAGCGCCTCTGCAAAGACAGTGATTATGTATGAGTGTGGTGAAAGTGTTGAATGATAATGAAAGTATTTTCTTTTTGGGGATTTTCTTTCTTTTTGGGTCACCCTGCCTCGGTGGGAGACGGCCAACTTGTTGAAAAAAAAAAAAATGAAGTCAGAGTAAGTGATAAAACTTGTGGAAAAAAGAAAGAATTTGAATGACTCACTGTGCTTCAGAAACATCTTGTGAAGTTTTCAGTGATGTTTTACTTAGAAGTGCATATACCGTATTAAAAAGCCCTACTTCACGAAGTCCTTCAACAATTCCTGAAAAAATTTAATAAAAATATACTGGATCAACAAAATAATTACATAAAATGCATATGCAAGTAATTAAAAAAAAAAAAAATACAGTGGTACCCCGAGTTTCGGCCATAATTCGTTCCAGAAGGCTGTTCGAGTGCCGTTACCGAACAAATCTGTTCCCATAAGGAATAATGTAAATTAGATTAGTCCATTTCAGACCCCAAAAAATACACTTATAAAAGCACTTACAATAATACACTTACATAATTGTTCGAGTTGGGAGCTGTTCGAAACTTGGCGTACCACTGAAAAAATTAAGTTAATACGTATAGTGAGGTGTTAGGAAATGTTCAGCCATGTTGTAATGTCTACAGTATCAGGTTTTATTTTTACTGTTTAATATCTATATTAACTTTTCACATAATAAAGTGAACAGTAAAGTATTTAGTCAGTACCAAGAATACAATTAGCAGAGTCATGGATGGCAAGAGCGTCAAGCCAGCGTCCACGGTGCTGAGAACGCAGAGCTCTGGCTGAAGAGTCACTAAGTCTGCTGGCTCCTACACATCCCTCCACACCATCACTGTCACCCAGACAACTGTATACCTGACAACAATAAATATACATAAAATTAAAATGTGCATATAAAAAGGTATGAGGTGAAAATATGTATATCAACTTTCATAATTCATGTTCACACACTTGCACTTGTCTAGGTGAACAAGAACATGCAATCACCTTTCATGTTCCATGTTCACACACCTGCACTTGTCTAGGTGAACAAGAACATGCAATCACCTTTCATGTTCCATGTCACACACCTGCACTTGTCTAGGTGAACAACAACATGCCATTACCTTTCATGTTCCATGTTCACATAAGCTGCACATGTCTAGGTGAATTGTAATAAGTGTACTGTAATAAAGACAAAACTTCCCACTCTTGACTTCCATTATTGCCTCTATTGAATCTTGCCAGCTTTTCTGGGGCCTTTTGTTGTGTAGGTAAATATTACTGGCTACTATATACATTTAATATTCAACTTATTCTTCTTTCAACAAACCAGGGGTATCCCACCGAGGCAAGGTATCCCACAGAGGCAGGGTGGCCCAAAAAGAAAAACAAAAGTTTCTCTTTTTAACTTTAGTAATGTATACAGGAGAAGGGGTTGCTAGCCCCTTGCTCCCGGCATTTTAGTCACCTCTTACAACATGCATGGCTTACAGAGAAAGAGTTCTATTCTACTTCCTCATGGAGATTAATATTCAACTGGCATCATAAATATGCACACCCATAGGTATGCCTTCAGCAGACTATTTACCTGGAAGACTTGAGAAGTGCCGATGCAGCTTTTGAATGGACAATGGTGCTCCTTGCCATACTGACAAAAACAGAATTGGCTAAATTATTGAGAGTTTTCCATAATTTAATGACTGGTCTGGAAGCTCACTGGACTTAAACCCAATAGAGAATGTTTGGAAACTTATTAGGCATAAGCTTCATGGACTTATGGACTTTTCTATCTTCCTTAAATTATCCTTATCAGTGCACAGAAGACTTAAGGAGTGCATCAAGAGGAAGGGTAATACTATGAAATACTAGTTTAGGCGAGGAACACACACCTGTTTCAGTACTGTATATTTAAAACTAAGTTATGGTAAGCAGTCTTGTTTTCTGTGTAATCTGTTAATGTATACATGCATATCTATGTTCCCTACTGTACATCCTCACCATAACTTTATTCTTGTGGACATTTCCTTAATTATAGATCACATTCCAACAACACACATCCTATAAATATAGATGGATTCACCTGTAACTGATCCAGGAGTGATTATTATCCCAGAACCATTTTTATTTTTTTTTATTAACACCGGCCAATTCCCACCAAGGCAGGGTGGCCCGAAAAAGAAAAACTTTCTTTATCATTCACTCCATCACTGTCTTGCCAGAGGGGTGCTTTACACTACAGTTATAAAACTGCAACATTAACACCCCTCCTTCAGAGTGCAGACACTGTACTTCCCATCTCCAGGACTCAAGTCCGGCCTGCCGGTTTCCCTGAATCCCTTCATAAATGTTACTTTGCTCACACTCCAACAGCACGTCAAGTATTAAAAACAATTTGTCTCCATTCACTCCTATCAAATACTCACACGCATGCTTGCTGGAAATCCAAGCCCCTCGCACACAAAACCTCTTTTACCCGATCCCTCCAACCTTTCCTAGGCCGACCCCTACCCCGCCTTCCCTCCACTACAGATTTATACACTCTCGAGGTCATTCTGTTTCGTTCCATTCTCTCTACATGTCTGAACCACCTCAACAACCCCTCCTCAGCACTCTGGATAATAGTTTTGGTAATCCCGCACCTCCTCCTAATTTCCAAACTCCGAATTCTCTGCATTATATTCACACCACACATTGACCTCAGACATGACATCTCCACTGCCTCCAGCCTTCTCCTCGTTGCGACATTCATCACCCATGCTTCACACCCACATAGGAGTGTTGGTATAACTATACTCTCATACATTCCCCTCTTAACTTCCATGGACAAAGTTCTTTGTCTCCACAGACTCCAAAGTGCACCACTCACCCTTTTCCCCTCATCAATTCTATGATTCACCTCATGATTCACCTATGATTCAGCCAGGTTCACTCCAAGTTTACTTAAGACAACTGTGTTACAGTCAGGTTCACTCCTCATGCAAACATTATACACTTGAAAACATCTACAGTAATAAAAGCCAGTAAAATCATTAAAGTAGATCTACGTTCTCACTGCTGGCGCTCCGAACACTTTGATTTTCTTTTTTTTTTAAATTAAAGAGGGCAATTTTGTTTAATAAGACTAAAAAAATTGTTTAGGGTCAGTACTTACCAAGATATAAAACTGTGAAGTTGGCACTGGATGCTCACCTGAAGACAACATGGAGTCCTGCCACTTGCAGAAATATTGCCGATATACCTTTTTTCTTTTTTAATTTATATAATTTTTATGTTCTGAGAATTACAATTTGTAGTAGTTCTTGTGATTTCATAGCCAGTGTTTGTTCTGACACTAATATTAGGTACTGAAATAGTACTCAAATACAGTGGAACCTCGGTTTTTGTATGCCCTAGTTTGTATGTAAAACTATAGTTATTCTCTATAAAATGTATTTTTTTTTATTAATATTTTTGGGTGTCTGGAGCAGATTAATTGGATTTACATTATTTCTTATGGGGAAATATTAACAAAAAATACATTTCATAGAGAATATCTATAGTTTTTCATACAAAAACCGAGGTTCCACTGTAGTCACAAACACACTGACAGGTGAACATTTTCACCTGCCTTGGTCATATACTATTGTCTAGAAATATATACAAAGTATTTATAGGTCCCAACAATGTTTTAAACATGCTGGAGAATATATGAAACTCCCTGAAGCAAGGTGTAAGACAAGTGTCACTTCACTGCTGACATTGCAGCAGTGGAGTGACACTTGATGATCATGCACTGCCTTGGCTTTATTTGTTTTCATTGTTACACATAAACATGTCTGTCTGTGTCTATCTGTCTAGCTCTGTCTCTGTTTATCTCTGTCACTGCTTATCTGTGTCTGTCTGTCTTCCTGTCTCTCTGTCTCAGAGAGAGATGCTCCTGAACCAACAGGTATTACACACAATGCTGAGTCGTCACGTCTGATTCCTGAACAAGTGAAAATGCGTATTACTTGCCAGTCATGCTTATTATGCCTTATATCTACAAGCATAGTATAGAACTTTGTCTGGATTTTTTGGGGGTTATCCTAGGTAATTTACACTATGTATAATAACTGTATTTATGTGTACCTGTGAGACAGAGACAAAGACAGAGATGAACAGACAGAGATAGAGACAGCCAAAGTCAATCAGCCACCTACCCACTATTGCACCCCCTGAATGGGGCCCAATGTATATAATGTATATTATCTTTCATATAATTTTATATTGCTGATATTTTCAATATTAGCTAAATCGAAAATACATCTTGTTTCATATTATTATTTGACTTAGCTATAATATTAGGTAGGATGAAACAATTTACATTTTACTGTGCTCACTGTACGAGAGTGTTGAGTGGCTGTCCGCACTGGCAAACTACTACAATGTTAACTACCACTCGCTTGTTAGTGTCAAGCCGTACCTCGCACCGTCCTGGAGCAGTCCACGGGAGAATCACATGATCGCACCTGAGATTGGAACTGTCTTGCTTTCATCTCTCTCTTCTCTGCTGGTCCTGGTTCGATCAACACCTCTCTCCAGAGATCTCTCTTATCTATGTTCGTTATTTAGACTCTGTTTTGGTAGAGTATGATTTCGGTGGTGAGACAAAACATACTTCTCGTAACTCTGTGTACCTCTGTTCACAGAGCTTAGTTTAGACTTAGTGATTTTTGACATTTTACTGAGGTTGTGTGTTGTACAGACACTCTAAGTTAACCCAGGTCCTGAGCTATAGCTTCTGACCTAATTTTACTTGGCATATGCACACTGTCGTAGTCGGGGATTTAGTTATGCTGAACCTAGATTCAGTATTAAGGGAGTTTTGTGACTATTATGGAGGATCTGCTGATGGTCCCCAGTTAGGGTCGTTATTTTGTCTCCTTGTTCCTGATGTTGTGCTGTTGCTTGTTTTCTTATTATTGTTTGGTGAATCATTCGTCTTATTGTTCAAGAAAGCTGTTCTGATTGTCTCTCTGGTCTAGAAGTTAGATTATTTGAGGACATTCAGTCAGTCACTGTTAAAGTCGAGTCGAGTCTTAATGAGACATAATGAACAACTTCGAGCACATACACACATTCTCACACACATTTTTTTTTTTTTAATAAGTCGGCTGTCTCCCACCGAGGCAGGGTGACCCAAAAAGAAAGAATATCCCAAAAAAGAAAATACTTTCATCATCATTCAACACTTTCACCTCACTCATACATAATCACTGTCTTTGCAGAGGTGCTCAGATACGACAGCTGAGAATAAGTCCCTCCCAACTGTCACTCACACACATACTAGTATTATTTTTATAATTGCTGACATATACCTGACGGTACTTAAGAACCATAAAGATATGAAATGTGCCTTCAGCACAATAATACTGTATATTTTACTTTTGCAATACGAGAGAAGTGTAGGAGCTTATATCCTAAATAATATCATTCATTTACTTTGATTTTGTCTACTTAGACAACTTTAACTGTTAATAAACTTATCAATTTTTATTTCTTTAGTTAGTATCCTATCAGTTGCAATCCTAAAACATTATCATAATTTTAAAGGATAACTGGACCAGAATACTGACTACTTGTTATAAAAACCCAGAAACAGGCTGAATGCTAGAGGGACAGACCTTCTAGTATTCTCTGCAGATGTCTATGCTTAACAGATATCGCATTTTTTTGTAACACCCACCCACCTGGCCAGCCAGCCGGCCAACCAGCTGGCCAGCCAGCCACCCAGCCTGCCAAACAGATATAACATATGTTCCAGAATTATTTCTCTTTACTTAGGGCATAGGTTATAGGTCATTCTGGCAGGATGACACTACCAGTGGTATCAAAATTGAAAGGATGTGGCACACATGTTGCACATGGGCTATTATCAAGGTTTTTCATATTTCCTTGACCACTTGTGGCCAGATCCATCTCAAAGTCACTAAACTCAGGGTCAACATCACTTTCCTCTTAAAAGGAGAGCATTAATATGACATGACATCAGTGATTCACATCAGTGAATCCCTGGTGTTTGCCATGCTGTTTGCTCTAGCTGGTGCTCAATTGAATTGGTGCTCCCACAAGGTACTAAGTGGTACCAGATTTTTTTTATACTGTGCACACTGAGTGTTAAGACCCATTCTATACTGACCAGGCATCTCCGGCCAATTGTGCCAAATTTGGAGGCAGAAAAAATAAAATGTCGATCTACGTTTGGAGTGCTAGCGGTAAGAACGTAGATCTATGTTTGGACAGTTAAGGGGTTAAAGTATAAAAATGCATTTAAATGCAAATTTGAAAGAAAAATTTCAAATAATAAGATCAAAATGTCTACCTGCAGCATTAGTTTTCCCAGAGTAGCAGCCTGAGGGAGGTGTGAGATCTGCATTAACAGTGAGGCTTGTCCACTCACTGCTACAGACTTCATCTGCTTATTGTTGACTTCACACTGCAAGGTTTCACCTAAAACAAAAAAAGGTAAGGCTGTGCCATGAAAGATTTAGTAAGGAAGGTCAGTGTCTGGCAGTGACCTTTCCTAGTGAAGAAGTGTTTAAAAAAATCAGTTTGTTGGACTATACGAGGTGCTATCAAAAAGTTCTCGTACTCAAACTTTCATGGGCTTGCTGGGTGTAATATGGTGGCAGCATAGATCACACTCTACAGTTCACTCCTTTGTGAAGTAGTGTGGTGAGTTTCAGCACAGTCAGTCATTCCACTGAGGTTAGATGGGAATGTTTTGTATTTTGTATTTGACTGAATTCTTAGCTATTTCACTAGTATGCCTTTTGTTCTATTGATTGAGCACAAGAAACCACCCATTCAACCATTTCAGTTACCTTTAGAGTGCACAGAATTCGGTAATTTGGCCAATTTAGAGTCCGTAATAAACAATATAGACATTCCTGTCACTAATACAACATTTCCTCTGTTCATTAGTCACATCCCCAGACCTCTCTTATATTACATTTGTCTTCCATTCTGAATTCTTATTCACACAAAAATATGATTTACTCTATTTCTCTGCTAATAAAATATAACCAGGAAAAATTGGTCATGGTTTACTGTGGCCTAATAATAGAATCCGACCTATTAAAACCCATAAAACAGACTGGCATCGAAGGGGGTCTTATACGTCCTCAGGAATATCAGCAAATATCGAACATTGGGCTCAGTTTCAAGCTACTTCCAGTCCTCAAACCAATCAAAATCTTCTCTACTTCAGTAGAATGTCTTCCATTCTATCATATGATACTAAGAAACAGCCAATAAAATCATTAAAACCAACAGAGAAAAAAACTCAAATTCGCTATTTTAAATCATACACACAGTCACAGTTTTGTTTTTCCCATCATGCACCACAAGGGGCAGGATTTTTTTTATACTGTGCACTCACTGCACAGACCCATTCTCATCTATCTAGGACAAAATTTACCACTCACAGCTTATCTGAGTGAGCTGAGCTCATGACAGAATTATGCAAGAGACTGCCAACAATGACATAGCTCTAGTTGACTGACATTGAAAGGGTTAAAGCAGGACCAACATCAGTTGAGTATGATGAACACTCTGGTTTTGTGGGCAAGGGGCTTAGACATCCAGCGTGTGTGAACGTGTTAAATAGGAGTGAGTGGAGGCAAGTAGTTGTTATGACTTGATGCGTTGTTGGAGTGTGAGCCAG
>WNWK01020837.1:0-35114 GCA_009830355.1 Cherax destructor | reverse complement strand
TAAGAAAGTATTAGCAACACATAAAGTCCTTTTATCATAGGAGCACATTCCTCCACATAAAAGGGGACACGGGAAAGACCCCCCCCCCTCTGCCACCATCTCCTCCAAGGTAAGTGTAAATATTTTTTTTATAAATTATATATTTTTTGTGATAATGGTGGTGATTTTCTGCGGCGCTGACCACCCCCACGGCATATGGCCCAAGGCCCCATCCCCCAAACAAACAACACAAACCCCAGCCCCTTACATTCAAAAGAAAAGTTTATTCTTTTCTAGAGTTTAAAATATGTTTCTATATTTTTAAACCCCTTTGGGGGTGAAGGGCCCCTCCCCGAATCTCTTTTTAAAGGGTCGCGGGAATTTTTTAAAAAAAAATTCTTATGAAATGATTTTTTCCTAAATCTAATAGGCTAAAAAAAAATTTTTTGCGATAAAACTTATTGAGATATAGAGGATTGAAGTTGACCAAAATTGAACCCTTTGGAGCAACATCGCTACCCGGTTACCCAATTTTTTTTTTTTTTCTTTCTTGAAGTTTTTTTCTTATCGTTTTTAAATTTTTTTTTCAAATAACTTTTAGGGCCTTGAGACCAATATAAGTGCTTTTTTTCAAATTTTCCCACTCGTTGATTATTAACAAAAACGGCATAAAGTTTGTTCTCAGTATTTTTTTTTTCAAACATTTTTTAAAACACTTACAATGAAAAAATATTGTTTATTACTATTGTTCAATCATATATTTTAATATATAGTCACTAGACATGTTTATAGAAGTTCTGCAGCTTATGGAAGTCTTTGAAACGTGGTTCCATGCACAGTGGTGTTTTACATTCCTAACACATAAAACGAGTGTCTCTGCATTGTTGTGCACATTTTTTTATATGTGCACAGACAAAACACCTCTTCTGAGCCTTTTTCTTGCAAGCAGTATCAGGCAGTTTTGTTAGAAAGTGATCACCAGGCCTCAGATGAGAGGGTAGGTGTTGATACCTTGGTGGGCAGTTTTCTATTGCAGGTGTTGCTCCTTGGTACTTGAATATTATTTGTCTGATGACAGACAAACAAAATTCGCCATATGGTGGTTTATTTGTGGTCTTCAACTTATAAATATTATAAGCATTGAGCATGGAAATGTCCAGAATGTGAAAAAAAAGTTTTATGTACCACTTATAACTCTTGCGAACCCAATCAGCAAACCCAATGTGCATGTCACATTTGTCCACTGAACACATATTGAGGGTGTAGTCAATCACAGCTGCAGGTTTTAGAATGGGTTCATTGGTGTCTCTATTCAGTCTGTCAGTGTCTGTAATTTCGTTAGGGTGAATTGATGACAACAGTGTGACATCTCGTTTGTCATGCCACCGAAATGCCATGATGTCATTGGCAGCAAACGCCTGCACCTGACCTCTATGAGTGCCTGCATTGAACCTAGGCATATGCTTACGATTTCCACGCACTGTACCGCACACATCTGTCAAGTTAACTCACAAAAAATCACTGAGGGAGGGGCTTGTGTACCAGTTATCAGTATATAATATATGCCCCTTACCAAGATATGGTTCCATCATTGTTCTAACCACATCACCAGAGATACCCAATAACTTCCTGGTATCTTGCAATGTATAACTTCCAGTGTACACAATAATATCTAATACAAGACCACTGTAGCAATCACAAAGCACAAACAGCTTTATACCAAAGCGTTTCCTCTTGCTTGGTATATACTGTTTGAACGACAGTCTACCTTTGAACAGAATCAATGACTCATCAATAACAAGCTTCCTGAAGGGATAAAAATGCATATTGAATTTCTCTTTCAGATACAGAAACACATTCCTAATCTTATATAACCTGTCGTTTCTGTCAGGCCTGGTTTTGTCTGAGAAATGTAACATACGTAACAATAGCACAAATCGATTCACTGATATTATATCACTGAAACCTGGTGTTGCAATCAGGCGGTCTGTCGACCAGTATGATTTGACACGGTGCTTATACACATGTGGCATAAGCATTATTGTGGCAAAGAAAAGTTACATCTCAGCCACAGTTGTCTCTTTCCACTTGTGGAGGCGTGATTTTGGTTAAAGTATTGTGTTTGCCATGGTGTACTCATAGAATGTGTTGCTTTCCCTGACAATAATTTCCATCAGGGGTTCGTCAAAATATAACTCGAAACATTCCAGTTCAGTGGCATTGTTTCCAAGTGTATATGATGGGCGTATTCCACTTTGACTTTCATCAAACTGATGGGGACTGGGAATAAAATTGTCAGCTTCCTGCCAATCCCAGGTGCGGTCTGCTGGAGGGTACTGGATATTGACAGGTGGTTGTGGTTGTGCAGGTTGGTGTGGTGGGTGGGTAGGTGAGGGTGGCATTTGTTGTAGGTCGGGTGAGTCAGCGGCGTGGGTGGCAGCATGGCTCACTGCTGGTGCCCTGTGCCTGGCACCACCACTAGCACCACCACCACTAGCACCACCACCACCACCAGATGCATGCACATTTCTCATCCCAATTGCAACACTATCATCTTCATTTTCACTATCTGTGCCTGTTGTACGCCCACGGGATGTACTCCGAGATGTACTCCTTCCCCTTGGAACAGCATATGGCACGCTACCAGAGGCATATACCGTCATATATACTGAGCTTCACTGGAGAATATTCCGCTCCACTCTCACTACTGGAACTGTTTTGAAGAGCTTGGAGTTCATATTCACTATCACTATCATCACCATTGGGTAAAGAAGAGTTTCCTCCTTCGTTCTGGTACAATTCAACGTGAACAAGACGCCACAGCACCAGAGGTGGAAGGCTGAGGGTCGTCTGGGTTTTCCTCAATATTACCGGTATTATGGTCACTAGTTTCGGTCACAACCTCCTCAAAACCTTGAAACTCATCATCACTGACACTCCCATCAGTGTTAGAACTGTCACTGGGGAACAAAAGTGTTCCAATTCGCTGAGGAGTGAGGAGTTTCTTACCGCGAGGCATGGTGAACAAGGTGTACTAACATGGCATTCCCACAATGCACCACTGGGTCCCGATTTTTTCCTACTGCGCACACTGACCACGCAGACCTATTCTCTCATCTCTAGGCCTACCAACCATTTCCGCTTAATTTGAAGGGGCTAGAATTTATGCTTACTAGTACAGACATAGTAGAGGAGTCCTCTTCCAGGAAAAATGTTGGCCCCATGTCATCAAGGAGGAAAGCGCTGATAATGAGGAAAACCAAGGAGTGGAAAGAGAGGAAGAAAACGCAGATAATTCGGCAGATCTTTGGGAAGACATAAAACCAGTAAATATAGGCAGTCAAAACATATGCAGATTCTATGCAAAAGGTATGTGCCTATATGCAGAGCTTGCTGGAATAAACACACCAGAAAATGTGCCAACATGTTAAGGAAAGGAAAGTGCAGTTTCAACAAAGAGTGCAGATACTTCCATCCAGTGATGTGTCAAGCTTCAACACAGGCCAGAGAATGTTATGACCTGAGCTGCCCAGACCACCATATAAAGGGAACAGTATGCTATAGAGAAAGCAAGGAAAGGAAAATGAAAATGACCAGCAATCTTTTTTAGATATAAGGAGAAACAACCAGATCAAAGAAAGAGACAAAAGGGGAAAATGGTCCAGAGGGGACAGATGGGAAACACAGCGGGACACGCCAAGACAGGCGCCAGCTCATTAGGGCCGTATGAACAAACAAAGTCAGTACTGGAGAAACCAGGGGTATGGGCACCAGGGGCCATACCAGGTAGGACATCACCAGTGGTAAAAACGAAACACAAAGAAAGACCAAACATCCCAAATGGTAACTCCTGCTTCATATTTGCAAATATTCAGGGTCTGAAATCAAAAAAATGACAAAGTTAGTTATGTTAGTGGACTACTATCAGAAGCAAATGCCATGTTTGGAGCATTTACAGAAACACATACAAGGGATGTTTTTGATGGAGAGATTCAGATAGAAAACTATAACATGTATAGATGTGATAGAATTAATAGGTCACAGGGAGGAGTAGGACTCTATATAAAAGATACTCTCTGTTGCACAGAAGTGCTGAACGCTACGAATGATATAGTAGAAATCCTCGGCATTAAAATGGAAAATAGGAATCTAGTAATTATCCTAGTAGTACAGTAGAACGTCATTTAGCACGATAGTTACGTTCCTGAGAAAGTCGTGTTAGATAATTTGTGTTAAATAATTAAAAGAACTAATGGGAATAATAGGGTTACGTTCCTGGGAGTCCCCAAAAAGCCAAACAAGTTTTTTTTAGACCAACAGATCTTACAAAAATAAAAGTGAATATGTAATTGTAGTTCATTATTGTGATGTATTATGTTGTTTTTACTGCTTAAGACTACAAATGTAAGAGAAATAATAGTATTTACCTTAAATTGTGGGTGCTGGTGTTTGTGGATGATTGTGAAGAGAGTGGAGAGTTATGCTGTGGCCCTACTGGGCTGAGGTGGATAGTAGAAGTTCTTGAACTGAAGTCGATGGTTGACTGAGTGTCAACTTTAAGTCAGTCAAGTCAGTCAGTAAGTCAGTCAAGTCAGTCAGTAAGTCAGTCAGTCAGTCATTCAGTCATTCAGTAAGTCAGTCAGTCAGTCAGTCATTCAGTAAGTCAGTCAGTCAGTCAGTCATTCAGTAAGTCAGTCAGTCATTCAGTAAGTCAGTCAGTCATTCAGTAAGTCAGTCAGTCATTCAGTAAGAGTCAGTCAGTCATTCAGTAAGTCAGTCAGTCATTCAGTAAGTCAGTCAAGTCATTCAGTAAGTCAGTCAAGTCATTCAGTAAGTCAGTCAAGTCATTCAGTAAGTCAGTCAGTCAGTCAGTAGCAGTCAGTCAGTCATCAGTCAGTCAGTCAGTCATTCAGTAGTCAGTCAGTCATCAGTCAGTCAGTCAGTCATCAGTAAGTCAGTCAGTCATTCAGTAAGTAAAGTCAAGTCATTCAGTAAGTCAGTCAGTCATCAGTCAGTCAGTCAGTCAGTCAGTCAGTCAGTCAGTCAGTCACATCAGTCTTCATCTTCATGTGTACAGTAGTCAACACTTTCATTATCGCCACAGTGTAGTCGTCAGTCTTTGTTTCTCTTTTTAACAAAGTAACTTCTTACGAGCCACTGGTTTCTTGTCTAAATCTGTTAAATTCAAGATCAAAACACAATTCACTCTCTCTTATTCTTCACAAACACAGCTGGCTTGTAGCCAGGACTTCTTGACGACGTATGGAAATACGCGAATGCTGGGATGGTGGGTCGTGGTGGCTGGGTAGGCGGGTGGTGTCTGCTGAACACACAACAAGACTGCTTGTGAGAATGGTTATTTGTTTTCCTTCCCACAAACTGTAAGTAAGTTTATTCAGGTATACACAGATACAGTTAAAGATTATCATACATAGCAGCATATGTGTAGAGAACCTAGGATAACCCAAAAGTCAGAGTGACTTAGATTTCCATTGACTGACTTTTTGGGTTATCCTAGGTTCCTACAATGCTGCTATGTATGATAATTATGTAACTGCTACATCTATGCTTGGCCCTGTACTGAATAAACTTACAGTTTGCAGGAAGGAAAAACAAATTCCCTTTTCCTCAAAGCATGAGGATTCTTAGGCAGTAAATAACCATGGCTTACACTTGAAATCACCTGATGCATTACCAAAAGGAGCAAGGTGAAGCGATCCTTTGCTGTCTTGAAGCCTGGTGCACTTTTCTCTTGCTGACTGATATAAGTTCGTGTGGCATTTTCTTCCAGAAACACTTGTCTCGTCAGCATTAAACACTTGATGTGGCTCATAGCCACCCTCAGTAGGACCCCACTGACTCAATGGTTTAACCACCGCGGGCGACCGGCGCTCAAATTTTTCCCTCCTGCCGAACCGTGTAATATCATTTTACGTCGTGTAAGATGATAATGTGCCCCAAATCTTCAAGGTGCAATACCCGTAACGTGCAACATAATCTCGTGCTAAATGACGTCTACTGTACTCAAAATCCAGGACAAAGGAATTAATGTACAATTGCTATGGATTCCATCACATTGATTACTCCTCATGATAAAGTTGATATGTTAGCCAGAAGAGTACCCAGAAGGAGAATGTGAATATAACTTTGGTATATCTGTGTCTCATTAGGAATAATATTGAGAGAAATAAATAATGAAAATGATTGCTATGGAATGCAGTTAAGCCTGAGTGATCTATACCCCACTATGATAACATGAACATAGATAAGTATGTTTATGGAGCAATGTTTATGGACCCTATCTGCAATTCTAGGAAATAAAAGATATCGAAAACAACACCATCAAATTATAAAAACAGATGAACCCCTACTCTCACCCTGAGACAGCAAACAGATTAATGTTTTCTTCCCACAATAGGAAAGAATCTAGCGAGAAAATCCAAGCTCGAACACCCGTCCAACAGACTACACCACAAACACCTACCCTAATACACTATTCCTAGCTCCTAGCAACTCCAGTGCAGTCTCGCTCATAAAAATAAGAAATAATAAATTATGTAGAACTGGAAGATAATAGACTATGCTCGATGGGGTAACTAGTGACATGGTCCTCAGACAAATAGAAATTAAACCTAACAAATCCCCAGGCCCTGATAAACTGTTTGCAAGAGTTTTAAAGGAATGTAAAGAGGAACTTATCAAACCTCTGGCAAATCTTTTCAATATATCACTACAAACTGGCATAGTGCCAGACAAGTGGAAAAGGGCAAATGTAATACCTATTTACAAGGCAGGTGACAGGTCCTTAGCTTCGAACTATAGACCAATAAGCCTTACCTCCATAGTTGGTAAATTTATGGAATCAATAATTGCCGAGGCAATTCGTAGTCATCTTGAAAAGCATAAATTGATTAATGAATCTCAACACGGTTTTACTAAGGGGCGTTCCTGTCTTACGAATTTACTAACTTTTTTCACTAAGGTGTTTGAGGAGGTAGATCATGGTAATGAATATGATATTGTGTATATGGACTTCAGTAAGGCTTTCGATAAAGTTCCACATCAGAGGCTACTGAGGAAACTTAAGGCACACGGAATAGCAGGAGAAATTTTTTCCTGGGTAGAGGCATGGTTGACAAATAGGCGGCAGAGAGTTTGCATAAATGGAGAGAAATCAGAATGGGGGCGCGTCTCAGCGGTGTTCCACAGGGGTCAGTTTTGGGCCCCTGTTGTTTACAATTTACATAAACGACATAGATGAGGGAATAAATAGTAACATAAGTAAATTTGCTGATGACACAAAATAGGTCGTCCAATTCATTCAAATGAGGACATTAGAGCACTCCAGGATGATTTGGATAGACTGATGCAGTGGTCGGAGAAGTGGCAGATGCAGTTTAATGTAAACAAATGCAAAGTTCTAAATGTTGGGCAGGACAATAACCATGCCACATATAAGCTGAATAATGTAGATCTTATTACTTGTGATTGCGAGAAGGATTTAGGAGTTCTGGTTAGTAGTAATCTGAAGCCAAGACAACAGTGCATAAGTGTTCGCAATAAAGCTAACAGAATCCTTGGCTTCATATCAAGAAGTATAAATAATAGAAGTCCTCAGGTTGTTCTACAACTCTATATATCTTTGTTAGGCCTCATTTAGATTATGCTGCACAGTTCTGGTCACCGTATTACAGAATGGATATAAATGCACTGGAAAACGTACAAGGAGGATGACAAAGTTGATCCCATGTATCAGAAATCTTCCCTATGAGGATAGACTGAGGGCCCTGAATCTGCACTCTCTAGAAAGGCGTAGAATTAGGGGGGATATGATTGAGGTGTATAAATGGAAAACAGGAATAAATAAAGGGGATGTAAATAGCGTGCTGAAAATATCCAGCCAAGACAGGACTCGCAGCAATGGTTTCAAGTTGGAAAAGTTCAGATTCAGGAAGGATATAGGAAAGCACTGGTTTGGAATAGAGTTGTGGATGAGTGGAACAAACTCCCGAGTACCGTCATAGATGCTAAGACGTTGTGTAGTTTTAAAAATAGGTTAGATAAATACATGGGTGGGTGTGGATGGGTGTGAATTTGGACCTGACTAGCTTGTATTACCAGGTCAGTAGCTGTACTAATTCCTTAAGTGGAAGTGACCTGACCAGGTGGTCGGCTGACCAGGTGGTCAACTAGACAATTATATGAGTGGGTGCGGTTGGGTGTGAGTTGGTCCTGACTAGCCTGTGCTAGGTCAGATGCAGTGTTCCCTCCTTAAGTGAATGTAACCTGACCTGGCTGGGTCGGGGCTTAAGCCGTTGGAGATTTGGACTTGCCTCGCATGGGCCAGTAGGCCTGCTGCAGTGTTCCTTATATCTTATGTTCTTATGTTCTTATGTATCAGAAATCTTCCCTATGAGGATAGACTGAGGGCCTTGAATCTGCACTCTCTAGAAAGGCGTAGAATTAGGGGGGATATGATTGAGGTGTATAAATGGAAAACAGGAATAAACAAAGGGAATGTATATAGCGTGCTGAAAATATCCAGCCAAGACAGGACTCGCAGCAATGGTTTCAAGTTGGGGAAGTTCAGATTCAGGAAGGATATAGGAAAGCACTGGTTTGGTAATAGAGTTGTGGATGAGTGGAACAAACTCCCGAGTACCGTCATAGGGGCTGGGACGTTGTGTAGTTTTAAAAATAGGTTAGATAAATATATGAGTGGGTGCGGGTGGGTGTGAGTTTGACCTGACTAGCTTGTGCTACTAGGTCAGATGCCGTACTAATTCCTTAAGTGAATGTAACCTGACCTGGCTGGGTCGGGGCATTAGATTAAGCCGGTTGGAGACTTGGACCTGCCTCGCATGGGCCAGTAGGCCTCCTGCAGTGTTCCTTCTTTCTTATGTTCTTATGTTCTTATAATCAACACCCTTAAAAACAAGGCAGGAGACATAAACAGCTTACCACCTTTTATGTACAAAAAAGCTTCACAGGTACTGTCACCAATTATAGCAACACTATTCAATAAATCCATTGAAGCCTCTACCTTCCCATCAATTCTCAAAATAGCTAGAGTCACCCTGATCCACAAAGGAGGTGATCAAACAGACTTGAATAATTATAGACCAATTTCTAATTTACCACTGCTTTCTAAAATCTTCAAAAAATTAATTCATAGACACATCTATTCCTATCTCATCTCACACAATGTACTCAACCCCTGTCAATTTGGATTCAGGACAAACAAGAGCACAAACGATGCTATTATGCACATGTTGGAGTTAATATACACCACACTTGAGAAGAAAGAAGTCCCACTGGGAATCTTCATTGATCTACGCAAAGCTTTTGATACAGTCGACCATAATTTACTACTCACAAAATTAGCACACTATGGTATAAGGGGGCACCCACTCAACTACCTAAAGTCATACCTTAGCAACAGAAGCCAATACGTGTACACAAATGGAGCGAACTCTTCGACACAACAAATTACAGTGGTACGGTTAGTGTCCCACTACCCTATGAAGTTTATTTTAAATGCTAATTAATTGGGTTAAGGACTAGTCTATTTTCCCTTCAAGGAGATAAATCGTTTGAATGGCATGAAGCATTCTGAATGAAATATGCCGGTACATTTACGAGTCTAAAAGTGTCTCACCTATCCCTCATTTCATAAATGACCTACAATGCATCACAACTACTCAAACCCATTTTATTTGCAGATGACACAACATATGTCTTCTCTCACCCAAATCCAGTTATACTGGCCAACACTGTTAATGCCGAATTACAGAAAATATCAACATGGATGACGACTAACAAGTTTACTCTCAATACTGACAAGACCTACTTCATACAGTTTGGGAACAAAGCCACAAATGTTCCACTTAACATAACGCTCAATGGTTCACCCATCACAAGACTCACTGAGGGAAAATTCCTAGGAATCCACCTTGACAGTAGCCTTAAATTCCAAACACACATTCAACATATTTCCAAGAAAATCTCAAAGACAGTAGGCATATTATCAAAGATGTGCTATTATGTGCCACAATCAGCTCTCCTTGCACTATATCATTCACTTATCTACCCTTATCTCACCTATAGAATCTGTGCATGGGGATCAACAACATTAAATCACCTTAGACCACTCATAACCCAGCAAAAGGCTGCAGTCAGAATGATAACAAATTCCCACTCTAGACAGCATACTCCACCAATATTCAAAAGTCTAAAATTACTCACCGTAAAGAACATTCATACTTATTCTTGTGCCTACTACATATATAAAACTCTACACTCTAATATAAACCCTCCGCTCAAAATTCTCCTCACCAACTTTAATAGGACCCATGACCACAACACAAGACACAGATCACTTTTTGATATACCCCGAGTTAATATCAACCTATGTAAAAATTCTATGCACATAAAGGGCCCCAGACTCTGGAATTCATTACCAGTAAATATTAAGATAACCTTGTCTGAAAATCAATTTAAGACTCTACTCAAAAACCACCTACTCACCCTAAACTAAATACTCATACTGTAAACTACTTTCAAAAATGCTCAATATTACTTTCCTATAAGATAATTTAAATTTTAATAATATGTTACTATTATGTTACCCCCTACTCACCCAAAACTAAATACTCATACTGTATTATAAGTTCCTTTCAAAAATGCTCAATGTTACTTTCCTTAAGATAATCTCAATTATATATTACCATTCTCCTAAACACTTGTTACAATTTAATATCATCATATTATAATTTTAACTATAACATCATCATATTGCAATTTGAAAACAAATTTTAACTAGAATAAACTCAATAAATTTCTCTAATATTATGTATATAGTCTATAAGTCACTAGATTAAGCTGCCCCTAATGCCATTGCATGTCAGTGGCTCTCCTAGCACTCAGTTTATATTGTAACTACCAATACCTATGTAAATCTGCACTGAAATAAAATTTACTTTACTTTAACTTGCAATGTGAACAGACTGACTGATGTTGTGGTGGCCAGGCTTAGGCTTGACTACAGGTACTTCTGGCAGTTTGGGAGACACACAGATGATGATCAAACTAAATGCAAATTATGTGATAAGGCATATGGTCACTGTCTTGAACACTATGTGCTTAATTGTCCACTTATTGAGGAATATAGAGATAGACAGTATAATAACCTATGTGACATGTCAAGATATCTTATTCATGAAAATAAGATACCAGTTATACTAAGCAAATTTCCTAAATTTGCTTGTAACAGATAAGTGAAATGTAGATATAAATCCAAATGTACAATTGTTAACCCTTTTGGGGCCTAGTGCCTAGGCCTTTTGTGTATCCATATGCTCTGTGCTACCGTCCATAGGATGGATATGGGGTGCACAATAAACTAGCCACTTCGGTGGCAAAATCTAAATCTACTCCCAGTCGACGCAGCAGGGCGGTTTGGCTGGCTAGCTCCGGGATTTTCAAGGATAGCTCCTGATCAAAGAGGCTGACCAGGTCACGACTGAACAGGACTCTGTGTGAATGGTCTGGGAAGATTCCAGAGCAGCGAGAAGGACATCCCAGTGCATTGTTTCAGCGTAAATAGTGGAAGTTTTTGTGCAGTTTGTGAGGGTTGGGGCGAGAGTGTCCCAAGTCAGGGAGAGCAGACAGTGCCTCCTCCCCCCACGTCTCCTGGGGGAGGGGGCAGTGTGTGGGGTGCCCCTCACCCTCCTCCCCGGGCTTCCCAGTGTGTGGTAAACAGTGACCCTCTCATAACCCTTCACCCCTGGGCCTCACCCACCCAACTCCCAGCACCACCCCAACTGTAGAGGGTACTTTTCCCCTCCCAGCCCAGATGTCAGCGATGACACAGGATCTGCCGGGCTCACAGGAACTTCCACTGCAGAGGGCCTGGGATCTGCAATCAAACTAGCATCCACCAGAACGCTGACACGTCCCCATTGCTGCTCTCCCTCGGACTGCTAGCGATGGTGCTCCTGCAAGCAGCAGATCCTGGTGCAACCTGCTGCTGTTTGCAATGGCTGTCTGGTTGTCCTGCCGAAGAGGGACAGGCACCTTGCAACATCTGTTGTTGGGGCAATGGATGCATTCCCTAGTATATTGCTCATTACTCTGTCATTTGTTTACCATGTATGGACGTGTTTATGATTCATTACCTTTCTAACTGTCATGATTGTGACCAGGGGCCCAAGATTGTTCAACTGCCTCCCAGCATACATCAGGGGGATTACCAACTAACCCTTGGCTGTCTTCAAGCAGGCACTGGACAGGCACCTAAAGTCGGTACCTGACCAGCCAGGCTGTGGTTCGTACGTTGGACTGTGTGCAGCCAGCAGTAACAGCCTGGTTGATCAGGCTCTGGTCCAACATGAGGCCTGGTCACAGACCGGGCCGTGGGGGCGTTGACCCCTGGAATTCTCTCCAGGTAAACTCCAGGTAAGCTCTACCTGGAGCTCATTACCTTTGCAACTTGTCATGATTGTGACCAGCTCTACCTGGAGCTCATTACCTATGCAACTTGTCATGATTGTGACCAGCTCTAGTTCATTACCTTTGTAACTTGTCATGAGTGTGACCAGCTCTACCTGGAGCTCATTACCTTTGCAACTTGTCATGATTGTGACCAGATCTAGTTCATTACCGCTGTAACTTGTTCAGCTATCAAAACTTTGGAGTCCAGTCTCTGGACCCATTATGTACCTCTGTAATCTTTTGACTACCGCCCACAGGATGGGTATGGGGTGCATAATAAAAGATATTAAACTAAAAAACTACTCTATCTTAGCCTATCCCACACTATCCTAAGCTACCCCAGCCTATCTCACACTATCCTAGGCTATCCTAGCCTATCCCACACTCTCCTAGGCAATCCCACACTATTCTAGCATATTTTACACTATCCTAGTCTACCTTACACTATCCTAGGCTATCCCTCATTATCTTAGGGTATCCCACACTATCCTAGGCTATCCCAAACTATCCTAGGCTATCTCACACTATCTTAGGCAATCCCACACTATTCCAGCCTATCTTACACTATTCTAGCCTATCTTACACTATCCCCAATATCTTAGGGTATCCCACACTATCCTAGGCTCACCCACACTATCCTAGGCAATCCCACACTATCCTAGCCTACCTTACACTATCCTTGCCTATCTTACACTATCCTAAGTATAGTGAAAGGAGGAAATTTTAATAGGGCCATATTAGAAGTATACATACCGCTTTTTTAAAATATAATAGTTACCCCATAACTTAATCAAAGAAAACAAATGTATCACTATCCTAGGCTATACTACTCTATCCCACACTATCCTAAGCTTCCCCAGCCTCTCCCACACTATCCTAGGCTATTGCAGCCTATCCCACACTATCCTAGGCTATCCCACACTATCCTAGGCTATCCCACACTATCCTAGGCAATCCCACACTATCCTAGCCTATCTTACACTATCCTAGCATATCTTACACTATCCTAGACTATCTTACACTATCCTATGCTATCCACCATTATCTTAGGGTATCCCACACGATCCCGGGCTACAACCTATACAGATGTGACAGAACGAACAGGCAAATTGGAAGTGGGGTTGGCCTGTATATCACAATCACTTATATGCTCAGAACTACTAAATGCCTCAAATGATGTAGTTGAAGTTTTAGGAGTAAAGATCGAGAATCAATACCTGGTCATTGTGGTTGTATACAAGCCTCCGGATGCAACGTCCCACCAATTCCAGGAACAGCTTCTGAAAATTGACCACTGTCTGGAAAACCTTCCAGCTCCTGCCCCCAATATCTTGCTCCTGGGAGATTTCAACCTAAGGCACCTAAAATGGAGGAATATTGCAAATAATGTTGTAGCAGAGATAACACCAGGAGGCAGCTCAGATGAAAACTTGCACACACACAGTCTTTTAAATCTCTGCACCAAACTCACCTTAAACCAGCAAATAATAGAGCCTACGAGATTGGAGAATACGCTGGACCTCATCTCCACTAACAATGATGATCTGACACGAAATGTCATCATATCAAAAACAATATACTCAGATCACAACATAATAGAGGTCCAGACATGTATGCAGGTAGGGGGGGAGGGTTCAGACCATCAAAATGTGATCAGTCGCGAGGGAGCCTTCTCCAAATTCAACTTCAATAACAAAAACATAAAGTGGGACGAAGTAAACGAAGTCCTAAATGATATAAACTGGGAAGATAGCCTAAGCATCACGGATCCTAACCTATGTCTAGAACAAATTAACTCTGTGGCACTTGAGATTTGCTGAAGGCAAATTCCCTTAAGGAAAAGGAGGAGAAGATGTAAACTTGAAAGAGGAAGGTGCTCCCTATACAGGCGAAGGCAAAGAATAACAGACTGGTTACAAGAAATAAATACATACCTTTAAATGGGCTGCAGAAAACAACATGTAGTTCAATGATGAGATATTTCAATTACTCCGATATGAAATACGTAGGGAGACACTGGTCAGAGAAATAGCAAACATCGAACTAAAACTAAAGGAATCTTACAGAAATCAAGAAATGCGGGAAGAACTAAAAGCCATAAATGAAATTGAAAGAAACCCAAAGTATTTCTTTTCTTATGCCAAATCAAAGTTGAGAACAACATCCAGTATTGGGCCCCTACTTAAACAAGATGGGTTCTTCACAGATGACAGCAAGGAAATGAATGAGCTACTAAAGTCCCAGTATGACTCAGTTTTTTAGTGAGCCACTAACCAGACTGAGAGTCGAAGACTTAAATGAATTTTTTATGACAGTGCCACAGAATTTGGTAGACGCAAACCTATCTGACATTATCCTGATGCCAAATGACTTCAAAAAGGTGATGAATGACATGCCCATGCACTCCGCCCCAGGCCCAGACTCATCAAACTCGGAAAATTGGAGTTTGTCCAAATCGGTGTTCGACGGGCCCTCTGGAACGGATTAATAACGAGAACCGGGGGTTGACTGTACAGTGGTACCTTGAGTTACGTGCTTAATTCGTTCCAGATGGCTATTCAAGTGCAGATACCGAAGGAATTTTTCCCATAAGAAATAATGAAAATTAGATTAATCCATTTCAGACCCCCAAAAATACACTTACAAAGGCACCTACAAAAATACACTTACATAAGTGTTCAAGTTGGGAGCTGCTCGTAAGTAGAGGTACCACTGCATTATCCAGAGGGCTGAGAAAGGGTTAATGTGGTGGATCGCACATTTAGAGAAGCTGGAACAAAACAAGATGGCTTAGAGGGTGTATAAATCTGCAGCAGAGGGAAGGCAAGTAGGGGTCGTCCTAGGAATGGTTGGAGGGAGGAGGATAAAAGAGGTTGTATAAGAGGAACTTGCACATCCAGCAACCATGTGAGAGAAAGTTAGACAGGGGTGAATAGAGGAAAGTGGTTTTCATGACTTCCTGTGCTGTTGGAGTGTGAGCAAGATAACATTTATGAAAGGATACAGGGAAACCAGGTGGGAAGTACAGTGTCTGAACTCTGAAGGAGGGGTGTGGATATTTGCAGTTTTGGACTGTAGTATCAACGTACCTCTGACAAGAGAGTGATGGAGCGAGTGATGGTAAAAGTGTTTCTTCATTTTGGATTACCCTACCTTGATGGGAAATGGCCAATGTATTTAAAAATATACAATAATAATAAAAATAATAATAATAAATATATGCTACAGAGGTCAATTAAGAAAGAAACAAAACACTATAATTTACACAACGATTTTTTAAGACATTACAATTCTACATTAAAATAAGTACAGTGGTCCCTCGGTTTTTGCCGAAAATTCGTTCCAGAATGCTGCTCAAGTGCCATTACCGAACGAATTTACTTCCTTAAGAAATAATGTCACGTAGGTTAGTCTATTTCAGACCCCTAAAAATAACCTTGCAACAGCACTTACGAAAATACACTTACATAAATGTTCGAGTTTGGAGATGCACGAAAACCAAGGGACCACTGTACATAGTACAAGAAAGGTAAAACATTGACAATAACATTATGTGTATAAAATTCATCATGTAAATCATATAACAACACCACTGAGTATTGGTGGAAAAAGTCAGATTTCCAGGCATAAAATACATGACTTGAGAATGTAAAATAAATCGTCAATAACACAGTCTACAAGAGGAAATTTAGGTTCTTGTAAACCTTTATAGAATGATCTGTGGAGAATATATTAACTTCCAGGTGAAAACAATAACAGCCTGTTTGATCAAAAATTCAACCAAGAAGCCAGAATTATTATTTCATTTTTTGAGAAACACTTAACCTTTTTGCTTTGATTCAAAAACACAAAAAATAATGTAACACAAAAATATATGTTAAGTAAAAGGACACAAATGCAACTAATGTGACATTTTAATGTGCCACAATAAAATGTCACATTAGTTGCATTTGTGTCCTTTTACTTAACATTATTATTATTATTATTATATATATTTTTTTTTTTATTAACACATCGGCCGATTCCCACTAAGGCAGGGTGGCCCGAAAAATAAAAAATTTCATTATCATTCACTCCATCACTGTCTTGCCAGAGGGGTGCTTTACACTACAGTTATAAAACTGCAACATTAACACCCCTCCTTCAGAGTGCAGACACTGTACTTCCCATCTCCAGGACTCAAGTCCGGCCTGCCGGTTTCCCTGAATCCCTCCATAAATGTTACTTTGCTCACACTCCAAGAGCACGTCAAGTATTAAAAACCATTTGTCTCCATTCACTCCTATCAAATACGCTCACACATGCTTGCTGGAAGTCCAAGCCCCTCACACACAAAACATCCTTCACCCCCTCTCTCCAGCCTTTCCTAGGCTGACCCCTACCCCGCCTTCCCTCCACTACAGATTTATACACTCTCGAAGTCATTCTGTCTCGTTCCATTCTCTCTACATGTCCAAACCACCTCAACAACCCCTCCTCAGCTCTCTGGATAATAGTTTTGGTAATCCCGCACCTCCTCCTAATTTCCAAACTCCGAATTCTCTGTATTATATTCACACCACACATTAACCTCAGACATAACATCTCCACTGCCTCCAGCCTTCTCCTCGTTGCAACATTCATCACCCATGCTTCACACCCATATAAGAGTGTTGGTATAACTATACTCTCATACATTCCCCTCTTTACTTCCATGGATAAAGTTCTTTGTCTCCACAGACTCCGAAGTGCTCCACTCACCCTTTTCCCCTCATCAATTCTATGATTCACCTCATCCTTCATAGACCCATCTGCTGACATGTCCACTCCCAAATATCTGAATACATTCACCTCCTCCATACTCTCTACCTCCAATCTGATATCCAATCTTTCGTCACCTAATCTTTTGTTATCCTCATCACCTTACTCTTTCCTATATTCACTTTCAATTTTCTTCTTTTACACACACTACCAAATTCATCCACCAACCTCTGCAACTTCTCTTCAGAATCTCCCAAAAGCACAGTGTCATCAGCAAAAAGCAACTGTGACAACTCCCACTTTGTATTTGATTCTTTATCTTTTAACCCCACACCTCTTGCCAAGACCCTCGCATTCACTTCTCTTACAACCCTATCTATAAATATATTGAACAACCACGGTGACATCACACATCCTTGTCTAAGGCCCACTTTTACTGGGAAATAGTCCCCCTCCCTCCTACACACTCTAACCTGAGTCTCACTATCCTCATAAAAACTCTTCACAGCTTTCAGTAACCTACCTCCTTTTCCATACACCTGCAACATCTGCCACATTGCCCCCCTATCCACCCTATCATACGCCTTTTCCAAATCCATAAATGCCACAAAAACCTCTTTACCCTTATCCAAATACTGTTCATCTATATGTTTCACTGTAAACACTTGGTCTACACACCCCCTACCTTTCCTAAAACCCCCTTGTTCATCTGCTATCCTGCGTTCTGTCTTACTCTAATTCTTTCAATAATAACTCTACCATACACTTTACCAGGTACACTCAACAGACTTATTCCCCTATAATTTTTGCACTCTCTTATGTCCCCTTTGCCTTTATACATAGGAACAATACACGCTTTCTGCCAATCCCTAGGTACCTTACCCTCTTCCATACATTTATTAAATAATAGCACTAACCACTCCAAAACTATATCCCCACCTGCTTTTAACATTTCTATCTTTATCCCACTAATCCCAGCTGCCTTACCCCCTTTCATTCTACCCACTGCCTCACGAACTTCCCCCACACTCACAACTGGCTCTACCACACTCCTACAAGATGTTATTCCTCCTTGTCCTATACATGAAATCACAGCTTCCCTGTCTTCATCAATATTTAACAACTCCTCAAAATATTCCCTCCATCTTTCCAATACCTCTAACTCTCCATTTAATAACTCTCCTCTCCTATTTTTAATTGTCAAATCCATTTGTTCCCTAGGCTTCCTCAACTTATTAATCTCACTCCAAAACTTTTTCTTATTTTCAACAAAATTTTTTGATAACATCTCACCCACTCTCTCATTTGCTCTCTTTTTACATTGCTTCTCCACTCTCTTAACCTCTCTTTTTCTCTCCATATACTCTTCCCTCCTTGCATCACTTCTACTTTGTAAAAACCTCTCATATGCTAACTTTTTCTCCCTTACTACTCTCTTTATATCATCATTCCACCAATCACACTACTTCCCTCCCGCACCCACTCGCCTGCAACCACAAACTTCTGCTGAACACTCTAACACTACATTTTTAAATCTACCCCATACATCTTCGACCCCATTGCCTACACTCTCACTAGCCCATGTATCTTCCAATAGTTGTTTATATCTTACACTAACTGCCTCCTCTTTTAGTTTATAAACCTTCACCTCTCTCTTACTTACTGCTTCTATTTTCTTTGTATCCCATCTACCTTTTACTCCCACTGTAGCTATAACTAAAAAGTGATCTGATATATCTGTGGCCCCTCTATAAACATTTACATCCTGAAGTCTACTCAAAAGTCTTTTATCTACCTATACGTAGTCCAACAAACTACTGTCATTACGCCCTACATCATATCTTGTATACTTATTTATCCTCTTTTTCTTAAAATATGTATTACCTATAACTAAACCCCTTTCTATACAAAGTTCAATCAAAGGGCTCCCATTATTATTTACACCTGGCACCCCAAACTTACCTACCACACCCTCTCTACATGTTTCTTCTACAGTGGACCCCCGAGTTTCGTAAAAACTTCACTCCTGAAGTCTGCTCAAGTGCCATTACCGAACGAATTTACTCCCTTAAGGAAAAATTTCACGTAGGTTAGTCTATTTTAGACCCCCAAAAATACACTTCCACAAGAACTTACAAAATTATACTTACATAATTGCACGATTTCCGGGGTATTCGTTAACCGAGGGTCCACTGTACTTTAGCATTTAGGTCCCCTACCACAATTACTCTCTCACTTGGTTCAAAAGTTCCTATACATTCGCTTAATATCTCCCAAAATCTCTCTCTCTCCTCTACACTCCTCTCTTCTCCAGGTGCATACACGCTTATTATGACCCACTTTTCGCATCCGACCCTTATTTTAATCCACATAATCCTTGAATTTACACATTTATATTCCCTCTTCTCCTTCCATAACTGATCCTTCAACATTATTGCTACCCGTTCCTTAGCTCTAACTCTCTCAGATACTCCTGACTTAATCCCATTTATTTCTCCCCACTGAAACTCGCCTACCCCCTTCAGCTTTGTTTCGCTTAGGGCCGGGACATCCAACTTCTTTTCATTCATAACATCAGCAATCATCTCTTTCTTATCATCCGTACTTCATTCACGCACATTCAAACAACCCAGTTTTATAAAGTTTTTCTCCTTTTTTAGTAAATGTGTACAGAAGGGGTTACTAGCCCATTGCTCTCAGCATTTTAGTCACCTCATACAACACGCATGGCTTATGGAGGAAGATTCTTTTCCACTTCCCCATGGACAATAGAGAAAATAAAAAGAACAAGAGCTATTAAGAAAAAAAGAAAAACCTAGATGTGTGTATGTATATATATGCATGTGCATGCCTGTGTAGTGTGACCTAAAGTGTAAGTAGAAGTAGCTAGATATACCTGTTATCCAGCATGTTTATGAGACAGAAAATAGACACCAGCAATCCTACCATCATGTAAAACAGTTTCAGGTTTCTGTTTCACAGTCACCTGGCAGGACGGTAGTACCTCCCTGGGTGGTTGCTGTCTACCAATATTATTGCAAAAATATTATAGTTTCCCTCATGATTAATAATTACAGTGGTACCTCGAGTTACGATATTTTTTCGTTCGAGAATGCTGTTCAAGTGCCATTACCAAACGAATTTATCCCCATAAGGAATAATGTAAAATAGACTAGTCCTTTTACACCCCCAAAAATATACAGTGGTACCTCGACTTACGATATTTTTTCATTCCAGAATGCTGTTCAAGTGTCATTACCAAACGAATTTATCTCCTTAAGAAATGTTGTAAAATAGACTAGTCCTTTTAGACCCCCAAAATTACACTTACAAAAGCATTTAAAAAAATAAACTTACATACAAGGGTGAGTTTGGGGACCATCGTAAGTCGAGGTACCACTGTACTTACAAAAGCATTTAAAAAAATAAACTTACATAAAAGGGCGATTTTGGGGACCATCGTAACTCGAGGTACCACTGTATATTCAAGAGCAAGTGTTAAACGGTGGCCTGAGGCCTGGTGCCAAAAGCTCTCACTTCACACGGTGAGGGTCCAGGATCGATTCTGGGCAAACGGTGGGAACACTGGGTGTTTCCTTACACTGGTTGTCCATGTTCACCTATCAGTAAAATGGGTACCTGGGTGTTAGTTGACTGGTGTAGGTTGCATCCTGGGACAAAATTTACCTAATTTGCCTGAAATGCTCTGTATAACAAACAGTTTTCTATACAGTAGTATGTCATTGATGTCAGCTAGGCCTGTATACCTTGTACATGTACAGTGATGTCATGTAGGGGGAGTAAGGAATAAGGGATAATATGGGGAATATAGGAGTAAGGGGAGGGAGGGAGTAGTCAGGAGAGGTAAGATGAGTGACAGGAGCGGAGGTAATGTGAGGTCACTGGTGACTACACCATCACCTCTCATTACCACCACACTACTCACCCTCTCAGTACTTAATATAAAATATAAGAATAAAGAATAATACTGGGGACAGTGAATATTACTATTCCACTCAAACACAGTTTATTATTAAGTACTTGTACAATAATATATTTGGGAACAGGAGAACACTATTGGGTTTAGATAAATGAGGATTGCACATGAACAGTGAGACAAGGGTTACAATTAAACTGACGAAACAGAATATAACTTAAAATATAGTTCAGAGGACAGTTCACCACAGGTCCCCAAGACCAACACAGCACGAGCACGGCTCCAAGCCAGTACTCTGCCCAGTGTCTCCTCCAGAGGCTCTCCAGCAGCCTTCTCCGAGAGCTCTGCCCACAGGCAGCAGCTCTGCCAGAATGTCTTTTCTCTAGTTGTTTCCTCAGCCTTATATCGTCCTCCAAGCACCCCCCTAATGAGGAGTGCACCATGTGCTTTGACCTGACGCTGAAACCTGACGCTAGTTCAAAAGACAAAGACCTGAGACTTAAGCCGAGAGGCGTGTCTGACAGCTATTTACCAAGGCAAGGTGTGGCTAATTGGGTCGACCTCACAAGCACAACCTACATCACATCCCCATTTCTCCCCAGTTTAAAATATCTGAGAACTAGGACAATTTGTCCTAAGTTATTAGACTATTTTATTTCTAAACCCTTAATTATATTACAATACAAAGGCAAAATTACACATAACATATAATACAAAAGTATTCAACTACATATATTTGCCTCAGCCTTCTCAACTTCCACAAGGCAGCATAATCAGTACACCTCGCAGTTGACCAGCATAACAGTTACTCTCTGGTGCAAAGCCTCCTTACCCGTCATTTCTCCTTAAAACTAAATATCTGGTTCCAGTGCCTTCCCTACTTCTACTAGAAATGCACTAGCCGGTACTAGTCGCCCTCGCATGTTAACCATTGGGCCAAACCTCTCTAGGCTTCGTTGGCGTGGAAAACTGCTCTAACGGGTTGCATTCTTTCAAGTAACTGCAACTGGACCACTTCACGACCACCAAGGTTGCATTTTCAACACACTTCACATACACACTTCGACATCTGAAAATCGAGATAGGGCAAGCATCGCAGCTAAGACCCACCATTATCCTATGCCACTGCTAGGATTCACTGGCCTCATAAAACAAGGTAGCCATGATCACTTGACCGTTTCCAAGGTCACCTTATTCCACATAGGTAACAGTAACACTTCTGGCATGTCAAAGTAGGCTGGGAACATCTCACACTCTTAATTGTCTCTCATGGCTGGCAGGACATCCCCCATACCGGTCGTACAGGTTGGCCAGCAAGGCAGCATACACCTCCATACCACCCATGATAACAGGCTGGTCCCAGCAGCTGGAGTCCATCCCCACAGCTCGCGTCCTTCCACATCTCCAAGGATGGCAGCTCCTTCATAGTAGATTCTCCTGTCCTGGCACACCAGACAGAATCCCTCATACACCACTGCAGCATCACCGCCATCATCTCCTCCTGAGCTAGGCAGCATCACAGCATGGGCACAGCATCGCCGCACGGCTACAGCATCGCAGCACGGCCACAGCATCGCAGCACGACCACAGCATCTCAGCACGGCCACAGCATGGTCACAGCATCACAGCATCAAACAGCCCCACCTCAGTAAACCGCAGCATCATAAGCAGCCGACATCAGCAGTAGCAGGCTATGGTCAGATCCTCGAGGTGAGGTGAGGTGAGGTCACTTCTGGTTATTAACAGAAGTGTGGTCACTCATCCCTGGCAACTGCGGGTAACTTGCGGCCAGTGGGTGATGGTCACAGGCTGGGTGACACCCACTACAATGGATGACAGACCAGAGCAGCAATACAGCAACTATGGCACATCAGCTGGGTGACTGGGCACATCAGGTGGATAGCAAATGAGAGGCAGCTCTTCAATGGGTGACAGTTGTGGGTGATTCTTCCAAGGAGGGCTGGGTGACTGCATGACTTTCGTTTCTCTGTAAATATTCAATTTCGAGCAGTAATTGCACCCCACAAGTCTCACCCAAACACTCATAACTTCCACTATTTATCCCAAACCAATCACAACTCCACCAAATATAATATTAGAACCACACAATTACTCAGACCTGCGGTCAAAAAGGGTCAGCTTCGGTCACTTGGATTATAATATCCCACAGATATTTACTTGAACTTTACACACACAAAAAAAATGGTAGCATAACACAAATATAACTGAGCAGTCAAAAGGCACATGGGACTGGTTCCTATTATAAAAATACAGTGGACCCTCGGTTTTCGTTCAACTCCAAACTCGTACAATTATGTAAGTTTATTTTTGTAAGAGCTTTTGTAAGTGCATTTTTGGGGGTCTGAAACAACTAATCTAATTTACATTTGTCATTATGGGAACAAATTCGTTCGATAACGGCACTCGAACAGCATTCTGGAAAGAATTTTCAACGAAAACCGAGGATCCAATGTAATAAGAACCACCACCGCTTAGACACCATGTCATGTAGGGAGGTAAAGAATATGGGAGAAAAGGGGAAATATGGGAGTAAAGGGAGGGTGAGAGGCAGGAGAGGTGAGTCGAGTGGCGGTAGCGGAGGTAATGTGAGGTCACTGGTGATTACACCATCACCTCTCATTACCACCACACTACTCATCCTCTCAGTACTTAATATAAAATATAAGAATAAAGTATAATACTGGGGACAGTGAATATTACTATTCCACTCAAACACAGTTTATTATTAAGTCCTTGTACAATAATATATTTGGGAACAGGAGAACACTATTGGGTTTAGATAAATGGGGATTGCACATGAACAGTGAGACAAGGGTTACAATTAAACTGACGAAACAGAATATAACTTACAATATACAGTGGAACCCCGGTTAACGAACACCCCGGAAATTGTGCAATTATGTAAGTATAATATTGTAAGTGCTTGTGGAAGTGTATTTTTGGGGGTCTGAAATAGACAAACCTAAATGACATTTTTTCTTAAGGAAGTAAATTCGTTCGGAAATGGCACTTGAGCAGGCTTCTGCAATGAATTTTTTTTGTTAACCGGGGTTCCACTGTAGTTCAGAGGACAGTTCACCACAGGTCCCCAAGACCTACACAGCACAAGCACAGTTCCAAGCCAGTACTCTGCCCAGTGTCTCCTCCAGAGGCTCTCCAGCAGCCTTCTCCGAGAGCTCTGCCCACAGGCAGCAGCTCTGCCAGAATCGCGTGCCCAGAGCTCTTCACACCGGCAAGAACCCCGCCAGAATGTCTTTTCTCTAGTTGTTTCCTCGGCCTTATATCGTCCTCCAAGCACCCCCTCAATGAGGAGTGCACCACGTGCTTTGACCTGACGCCGAAACCTGACGCTAGTTCAAAAGACAAAGACATGAGACTTAAGCCGAGGGGCGTGTCTGACAGCTATTTACCAAGGCAATGTGTGGCTAATTGGGTCAACCTCACAAGCACAACCTACATCACAGTGAACCCTCAGTTAGCGGCCAACTCGGTTAGTGGCTGGTTTTACAGCTCCCGGTTAGTGGCCATTATTTCGGTTAGCAGCCATATCGGATGCATCTGTCCGCTGGCTGGGGCCGCTTGCACTTCAGTTTGGTTGTGTCTCTCGGTGCGTAAGGAAGCTTCTGCTCATTCATCCAAACATTTTGCTTGTTTTCCATTGTTTTTTGTCAGTGCAACTGCGAAATAAGTAACCATGGCTTCCAAGAAAGTTCCTAGTAAAGTTCCTGTGGCAAAGAGAGCGAGAAACACCATGGAATTTAAGAGAGAGGTGATTGAGAAATATGAGAGTGGTATGCAGGTGCTGGAACTTGCCAGGATGCTTGGGAAAAACAAATCAACAATTACAACCATCCTGTCAAAGAAAGAACAAATCAAGGATGCTGATGTTGCCAAAGGAGTAAATGTGCTTACGAAACAAAGGTCACCAATAATGGAACAAATGGAAAAGTTATTGTTATTGTGGATTAAAGAAAAACAAATACAGTGGTCCCTCAACTAACGAACTTAATCCGTTCAAGGAGCTAGTTCTTAACACGAAAAATTCGTAATTCGAAACCTTATTTCCCATAAGAAATAATGTAAATACAATTAATTCGTTTCCACCCAAAAATTTTCACCAAAAATTAATTTTTTTAAAGAATAAATACTATAGTTTTACATAGAGAAAACAATGATTAATAAATATAAAGCATTAATTATAATGGACAAATGAACAGTTAAATAAGTTTTACCTTTATTGAAGACTCTTGTTGGCGTATGAGAGAATTTGTTTGGAGAAAGGACAAAATAGTCCTTCAATATAACAATAATATCAACTCTACAGATTATTTATCTAGCACAATTCATCTAATATGACATAATAAACAATATTAATAACATAGAAACATGATATAAACTCTAGAATGAATAAAACATGTCATTACGAATCTGGAAGGACTGGTGGAGTGTGTGTTGGTGTTACAGACGTAAATAACTACAGGCCTATATCAAATCTACCATTGCTATCCAAAATATTCGAGAAACTTGTGCACAAGAGATTATACTCGTTTATAACTACACAAAGCATACTCAACCCCTGCCAATTTGGCTTCAGGAAAAAATAAAAGCACTAATGATGCAATAGTAAAATGATAGACCTGCTTTACACAGCACTTGAAAATAAGGAATATCCACTAGGACTTTTTATTGACTTAAGGAAAGCTTTTGACACAGTAAACCACGGCATCCTACTCCACAAACTTGACCACTATGGAATAAGAGGTCATGCACTAGCATACCTCAAATCCTACCTCACTAATAGGTACCAGTATGTCACTATTAAAGACACATCCTCCACGACACTACCACTAGACACCGGCTACCGCAGGGAAGTGTCCTTGGTCCCCTGCTCTTCCTCTTATACATCAATGATCTTCCCAATGTATCACAACACTTGAAACCAATACTCTTTGCTGACGATACAACTTATGTCATCTCCCACACAAACCTTGCCACGCTTAACACCATTGTTAACGACTAATTAATAAAAATAGCAACATGGATGACTGCCAATAAACTTACACTCAACACTGATAAGACTTTCTATATTATGTTTGGCAACAGAACAGATGATCCACAATTAAACATTAAGATCAACTCTACACCTATTGCTAGACATAACGAGGGCAAGTTCCTGGGCCTTCACCTTGACAGCAGCCTGAAATTCAGCACCCATATCCAACACATAACAAAGAAAGTGTCCAAAACTGTGGGGATCCTCTCTAAGATACGGTATTATGTACCACAATCAGCCCTACTCACACTATACTACTCACTCATCTATCCCTACCTCACATATGCCATTTGTGCATGGGGATCAACAGCAATTACCCACCTAAAGCCAATAATAACCCAACAAAAAGCCGCAGTAAGAATTATCACACAATCCAACGCTAGGCAGCACACCCCCACTCTTCAAAGACCTAAACCTACTCACTGTTCAGAACATCCATACTTACTACTCTGCTATCTACATTTATAGAACCATTAATTCCAACTTTAACCCTGAGCTAAAACACTTTCTTGACAGTTGTGACAGGACCCATAGACATAATACCAGACATAAACATCTCTTTGACATTCCCCGTGTCCGACTAAATCTATACAAAAATTCAATGCGCATAAAAGGGCCTAAAATCTGGAACTCCCTGCCTGAAAACTCTAGAACTGCAGACACAACCTCCATTTTCAAAAGCACCGTTAAAAAACATCTTATCTCACTTACGCACCCAACCGGTAGTTAACCATACGAAAACTACTTTATCTTGCACATATCCACAGCAAAATACACTTATTGATATCTGTGATTCTCCTTAATTTGCACATTACTAACCACAGCAAAATACACTTATTGATATCTGTGATTCCCTTAATTTGCACAGTTCCAACCAAAATTCTAATACAACTATTGCTCCATAATACTTAAGCTAGTCATAAGTTTGCCTAAGATACTCCAATATAGAATCTATATTATGCCAATATATCACCTTTATCATTAATATATAAACTAATTGCTAACTTTTTATACTAATTGTTAAATTCTCAATGTTTAAATTCCAGTACCTAAATTTTGTAAACCTAACCTTACAATCTGTATATCCATTGTATAGCTATTGAGTAAGACCTATCATAAGACTGCCTGAAAAGCCTAGGCATACCTAGGCATATTATTGGCCATCTTGTAATATCAACTTTAATGTATAACTATAAGTACCCCCCACCTTGTATTACATGAAATAAAGGATTTGAATTTGAATTTGAATAAGGACTGGTGGAATGTGTTGGTGTTGTTGTTGGGTATAAGGAGGAGATGGTGGCAGAGAACGGCTCTCTTCTCAGTGTCCCTATAATTTCAAACAAAATTGTAGAAGTTAAGTTTTGTGTCGTCATTTTCTATCGATTAATCGATTAACTTACTTAAGTAAGTTTATTCAGGTATACACAAATCCAGTTATACATAGATTATCATACATAGCAGCATATGTGTAGAAAACCTAGGATAACCCAAAAAAGTCAAGACAGAGTGACTTATTTCCATTGCTACACTTTATCACTGGCTGGTGCTATAGCCTTTATCGACTTGTGAAACCTCTTCGGATCCATGGTGACTTATTTCACAGTGACAATCATTGAACCAGCAATAAACACAACAAACGTATTGTGAATGTTTGAAAGAGCGCGCTGGGTAATGTTCTCTCAAGTGTAAACAAAGCTTGACTGGCGTCCTGTCTGCCTCACCACACCTGCGCGGGGCAAGCGGACAGGTCTGGTACGGTTCGCTAAACAAGTAAATGTTCGCTACATGAGAAAAATATTTTGCAAAAAAAGCGTTCGTTACACGATTTGTTCGCTATATGGAGCATTCGTTAGTCGGGGTTCCACTGTAGTGGGAGACAGTGTAGTGGAGTCTGTTATTTGTGAGAAGGCAAGGCATTTGCATGAAGATCTTGTCAAGAAAACTCCTTGAACAAGTGCTGCTGGTAGTGAATTTAGGGCCAGCAAAGGCTAGTTTGAGAGATTTAAGAAGTGCAGTGGCATACAGTGTTGTAAGGCATGGTGAGGCTGCTAGTTCAGACAAACTTTCTGCTGAAAAGTTTGTGCAGGAATTTCAGGACTACATAAAGAGTGAAAATCTGAAACCCCAACAAGTGTTTAATTGTGACGAAACAGGTCTGTTTTGGAAGAAAATCCCCAACAGGACCTACATCATGCAGGAGGAAAAGACACTGCCAGGACACAAGCCTATGAAAGACAAGCTAACTCTCATGTTGTGTGGCAATGCAAGTGGGGATTTCAAAGTGAAGCCTTTACTCGTGTATCACTCTGAAACTCCCAGAGTGCTCAAGAAACACAATGTCCACAAGAAAAGATTGTGTGTGATGTGGAAATCAAATCAAAATGCATGGGTCACAAGGTCAATTTTCAAAGATTGGGTTGATGATGTGTTTGGCCCAAGTGTGAAAAAATACCTTCAGGATAACAATTTGGGACTTAAGTGCCTCCTGGTACTGGACAATGCTCCTGCACATCCTCCAGACTTGGAAGACCAAATGTCTAGGGACTTCAAATTTATAAAAGTGACGTTCTTGCCTCCTAACACCTCAGACACTGAATTGACCCTTAAGAGAGTTCTGGAAGAATCACTTCAATGTCTACAACTGCATAGGCCTTATAGGTAAAGCTTGGGAGGGACTGACTACCAGGACTTTGAACTCTGCTTGGAGACCACTGTGGCCGGGTTGTGTTGACAAGAGGGATTTTGAAGGATTTGCGGCTGACGACCCTGTGCCTGTTGTGGAAGATATTGTGACATTGGGGAACAGCCTGAGGTTGGATGTGAGTGGTGAGGATGTGGAAGAGTTGGTGCAGGACCACAGTTGGAAGTGGAATTTCATCAGACCAAAGTTCAGGCAATTGTTTCAGAAAAGGAGGAGGAGGAGGAGGAAAAGGAAGAGAAGGAGGTGCCTTCTGCAGAGATTAAGGAAATTTGTTCTATGTGGACTAAGGTGCAGACATTTGTTGAAAAACACCATCCTGACCAAGCTGAAACAAGCCATATCTGCAACATGTTTAGTGACAAAACCTTGTTCCACTTCAGGGCACTCTGGACAGTTATTTTTCTAGAAAGGGGTCCAGCGACTCTCAAGCTGGGATTAAAAGAAAAAGAAGGGAAGTAACCCCCAGAGAGGGATATTATTTCGGTTAAAGGCCATTTCGGTTAAAGGCCTAGCTCCTGGAACTGATTACGGCCGCTAAATGAGGGTCCACTGTATACTTGTAGAAATAAAGATATTACAGCCTCTCCTACCTTAACAACAGAGTTGCATTCCTAAGACCACGTCGGTAAATGAATTCATCGCTAAGCAAGGAGCACACTATAATGGTAGTGGGTTTGTGTCAACCATCTTTGATATTGTTTTAATGTCACGTTTGCACCATTTATAGCATTTTTAGTATATTTTTAAATGTTTATACAGTTGAATACTGTATATTGTAACATACTGGTCAGAAAGCCCGGTGTAAGTTTGAGTCATCGGTAAACAAGTATGTCGCTAAGTGAGGAGAGGCTGTATATATTATTATATAAAACCAGTATGGGTCATACAGCACCTGGAAAATGTGAAAGTTGAAGGGAAATCATATGTAATCCAAGGAAGGTGAAGGATAACTCTAATTCCTAGGATTAAGAGCCCATTACCAGCATCAGGCAACCCTCCTTAAAAGCAATTCTCTATGAGTGAACTCTCAAGTGTCGTGTTAGATTTGATTTACGTGAAAATATTTTTAAACATTCAGAACACTGATATGGTTTTTCTCGTGTATGAACTCTCATGTGTTGTATCAGAGTTGATTTAAGTGAAAAATCTTTTAGACATTCTGAACACTGATATGGTTTTTCTTGTGTATGAATTCTCATGTGTTGTATTAGAGTTGATTTAAGTGAAAAATCTTTTAGACATTCAGAACACTGATATGGTTTTTCTTGTGTATGAACTCTCATGTGTTCTATTAGATGAGATTTACGTGAAATTTTTTTTAGACATTCAGAGCACTGATAAGGTTTCTCTTGTGTATGAACTCTTGTGTGTTGTATTAGATGTGATTTACGTGAGAATTTTTTTTGACATTCTGAACACTGATGTGGTTTTTCTCGTGTATGAACTCTCATGTGTTGTATTAGAGTTAATTTAAGTGAAAAATCTTTTAGACATTCTGAACACTGATACGGTTTTTCTTGTGTGTGAACTTTCATGTGTTCTGTTAAAGATAGTTTACGTGAAAACTCTTTTAGACATTCTGAACACTGATATGGTTTTTCTCGTTTATGAACTCTCATGTGTAGTATTAGATATGATTTACAGGAAAAATCTTTCAGACATTCAGAACACTGATATGGTTTTTCTTGTGTATGAACTCTCATGTGTCGTATTAGGTTTGATCTACCTGAAAAATCTTTTAGACATTCAGAACACTGATATGGTTTTTCTTGTGTATGCACTCTCATGTGTCGTGTTAGATGTGATTTACATGAAAAAACTTTTAGACATTCTGAACAATGATATGGTTTTTCTTGTGTATGAACTCTAATGTGTCGTGTTAGATGTGATTTACAGGAAAATTTTTAGACACTCGGAACACTGATATGGTTTTTCTTGTGTATGAACTCTTGTGTGTTCTATTAAATGTGATTTACGTGAAAAGGTTTTTAGACATTCAGAACACTGATATGTTTGTTCCTTTGAAAAAATTCTCATGTATTGCATTTTATTTTTTGTCTGGAGAGTCATTTAGGCAGTTAACCCTTTCACTGTAGTAATGCAGAAACTTAAAAGTGCTGACAGTGTCGCAATATTTCAAATGGTAAAAAATTGTTTTCTAAAAGTAATGACACCACAAATGCAGCATTTGATGAAAAACTTAAAAAAAAAATTCAAGAGCACTTTATGCATCAGCAATTTTGCCCACTTTGTTTCCCCACTTTATATCCTATTTTAGCCACTCCAATGATTACATTGACCCAATTCCTAGCCAACAGTTTGCCCTCTGTTCTAATGACTGAGTACAGAATACTAACCATTCAACTATCAGAAGATAAATTGGCTAATTTTACAAATTAAAAAAATTCTAATTAAAACAGAGTCCAAAATATACACTGTGTAACTCCCCCAAACAGCTGGATCTGTTAAACAGAAATTATTGGAGAAACCAGAACTGACAACCCTGAAGTCCCAAAGTCTGGAGACAGCAAAGAACATCAGATGTCCATGTTGTCATAGACTTTCTCCAGGTTTAAAAGGACTGCCTCTAAAATTTAGATATTAGAACAGTAATGGTTATGCAGTGATTATGTTAGGTAGCTGAGTTTTACTGCCAGGCGAGGAGAGAGTTATGATGAGAAAGAACTAGAGGTTAAAAACACATACAGTATTGTGATAATAGAGGAGTATAGAATAGTGATGATAATGGATGGACATTAATAATTGAGAGCAGGTTAGTAATGATGCTGAAGAACACTAGGCATTCCAGCCACTAAAATAACTTTGCCTCAGTTCATTATGTTCCCAGGCTTCTGTATAATGTTATATTTCTCCAATTAGTAAAATATAACCAAAACTTATTGAACACACTTTAGGTCATCTCAATAACTGAAGCAGACCTAATGAAAACCTATAAAGCACACTGAGGGGCTAGGGAGGGTTCTACCCATCCTTAGGAAAATTGCCAAAAAATCAAATATTTTTGCCACTTTGAGCTCTATTTCAAATTATTTCCAGTTTGAAACTAACCAAAATCATCTCTCTCTCACTAGTAAGTCTTCCATGCTATAACTGACACTAAGAAACAGCTATTAAAACCATAAAAACAATCCAGAGAAATTCACTACAAAGTTTCTATTTTAAGCCCTAAGGTTTTGCTTTTCTCCATCATGCACTGCATGGGGCAGGTTTTTTTTTATACTATGCACACACACATTGTAGATTCATTTTCTCATGTCTAGGCTAAAATTGACCACTAACAGCATATTTAAGGGCACTGTTCTTAAAACATAGATCTACTTGACACTGGCATCAATGACATATGTATATCCATATAGGGACAGTGAAAGGGTTAATACTGATATTGCATGAAAGTTGTCTGTAAAAACTTGCATTTGTGGACACAGTGGTGCCTATGCTAATCTTCCTATGGTATATAAATATACCTAGTTGGATGAATCTTATTGTAGCCAGCTGGCCCAGTGGCTAACGCATCGGTCTGGAGTTTCACGACTCTCTAACCGCGGGTTCAAGCCCCGCCTGTGATACAGTTTGTTTGCAATAGTGTCATTGCGATTTCGTGAGTCATAATGAACTTTTATTTATTATGTGTATTTTGAGATTTTAAAATAAAGAACATTTATGAGAAAAGTCATTGAGACACACTGACAACATAAGTCTTATTATTGTCGTTACTGTAGGAAATATGTTCATAAATAAATTTAAAAGTAAAATCTTAAAAATATATTAATTTAATCTTTAAATAATTCCCTAAACTGCATTGAGCATGAGAGCATAGAAGGTGCTTGTTAACAGCACACAACATCAACGTTAGTGCACCCATTAACAACAGCACACATCATCAACATTAGTGCACCCATTAACAACAGCACACAATATCAACATTAGTGCACCCATTAACAACAGCACACAACATCAACATTAGTGCACCCATTAACAAAAGCACACAGCAGAAAATTTTATGGAGACAGACAAACATAAATTATGATAATGGCAGTAAAAGGCAATACTGAAATACAATGAGACTATATGATTAATAAAATATATTTTGAAAGTCATTAATAAGTTAATGGAGGCATATATAAGACTACAATTAAAATGGAGGGATTTTGTGAAGTTTAAATATCTGAAGTAAAGTAATACAGATGATGTAATATATCCTGGCCACAATGTTAGTAATAAAGTAATATAGATGATGTAATATATCCTGGCAACAGTCAATATTGGTAATAAAGTAATATAGATGATTTAATATATCCTGGCCACAGTCAATATTGGTAATAAAGTAATATAGATGATTTAATATATCCTGGCCACAGTCAATATTGGTAATAAAGAAATACAGGTGTGTTTTACCATCCGGTACACAGTCAGGGGATAATATTCCTACATAGTTCTGTGTATTAAATTCAGGAACATTGGCTACATAACACAGATTATGTAATATGTTATTCACCACAGTGGTTAAAAAGATAACAAACTTTTGAAAGTAATATAGTTAAATATTAGTAGAGAATAAATCAACTCTTTATTAAGACTTAATATCTTAGTCTCATGAATCAACTAACCAAATATATAATAAGCTAAGTAGCTTTATAATGGTAATAAACTTTAGTGTGATAGATGTTGATAATGAATGTACAGTGTTATATTAACATAAGAGCAGCAGTATTTAAGTGAACTTTATATCTAGTAAATGTTAAGTGTGTATGTAAATGTTAGAATAATAATGTGAGCTGCAGATATTAACAATGTATATATAACAATGTGGTCAACATTGCTTGCACTATTTCTGCATTATCTCTGCCACTTACATCACTTTCATTGTACTAAGTGCTGTTGAGACTAAGTGCTGTTGAGACGCTGACCTGCAAAAGGAGAGAATACATTAGCCAGGAACTGAAGAATTAATTTTTTTTGTATGCTGATATTAAACCAAATGTGTAGATATTTTGTGTATGTTCTTTTTAACTTGTTCAGTGTTTACAGTGACAGCATTATTATTATTATTATAATCAAAATTAACCCTTTCAGTGTTGGTGCCGTTAGTGTGATGCCAGTGTCAGTCCAGTAGTGTGATGCCATGAGCTAAAATAAGCTGTGAGCAGTAAAACTGGGTGTAGATATGAGAGAATGGGTTTATGTAGTAAGTGTGCATCATATAAAAAGAATTCTGCAGTGCATGAGAAAAAGCTGCAACCATGATTCTAGTTTAAAACTGTGACTTTGCCAGGCATTATCGTATGGATTTTATGCCTGTCTTCTCAGTTTCTTGGTTTCATTTGATAGACTGAAAGATATATTACAGAAATAAGGATGATTTACATTAGTTTAAGGATTAAATTATTATTATTATAATCAAAAGAAGCGCTAAACCACAACGGTTATACAGCGCGGCGGGGCAGGACAGGATTCAGGGAGAATGGATTGTAAGCGGGAGATGGATGATTAGTAGGGTATGGAGTGCAGCAGGACAGTGGATAGTGCAGGGATAGAGGGTAGCAGGAGATCGAGGTAGAAGGGACTGAGGGAGGTGCTAGAGGTATAATTTTCAGAGTTTGTGTAGTAAATCAGTTTCTGTCAAAAAGTCAACGAGAGAGTCAGGATTAAAGGAGGGTCCATCAGCAAGAAGGGAAGGTAAAGAAAGGGCCGCAGAGCGAAGACGCCGTTGGAGGTAAATTCTGCGTGCTCGTTGATAAAGTGGACAGTCCAACAGAATATGTCGAACAGACACTGGAACCTGACAAGGCTCATAGAGAGGGGCAGGTAGCCTCTCCATGAGATACCCGTGCGTAAGACGAGTGTGGCCAATGCGAAGACAGGAGAGTGTAGTCTCCCAACCTCGACATTGGTGACAAGTAGATGGCCAGAAACCTATACTCGGTTTAATAGAATGAAGTTTGTTATTTAGCAGGTCAGACCAGCGTTGTTGCCAACGGGTGCGAAGGTGGGTAGCAATGACCGCAAAATAGTCCGTAAAAGGAACACCTCTATATGAAACTGGAAGGTCATGTACTGCTGACCGAGCAGCAGTGTCTGCCTGTTCATTGCCCTGTACGTCAACATGACCAGGGACCCAACAAAACACAATATCTTTGTGCTTGCTAGAGATACGGCGTAACCAAAGT
>WNWK01020836.1:0-35118 GCA_009830355.1 Cherax destructor | reverse complement strand
ATCTGTTTATTTTTTTTAGGGGGGGACCCCCTTGACATTATATGTATATACTTTTAATATAGTTTTTTTATAATGTTTTTAAATAACCTTGAGAGGAAAAAAAAAAGGCCCAAAAAAGAAAGATGCAGGAAAAACCGGGGAAGTAAGTTTTTTTAGTCTAATAATGTCCCCTTTTTTCCCCCAAGCCTTTTTTAAGTAAACCCCCTATGCTAGTACATGTAGAACCTTGATGATAAATAAGGGAAAATAACATAAAGTTTTTAAATTTTAAAAAAACCCCCCCCAGTTACACACATCATAAAAAGAGCCTGTCCCCCAAGGTTTGGGGCCCTGGCAGTCCTTTTCCCCTGAGTAATTTAGGTCCTGTTGGGATTTTCTTCCAAAACGGGCCCTTTTTTTTTGGGCCACAATTGAACACTTGTTCGGTTTCCAAAATTTTTCAGTCTTTATGTAGTCCTAAAACCCCCCTTTATAATTTTTTTAGCTGCATATTTGTCTGAACTGGCAGCCCACCATGTTACCACATTATGTATGCCACTACGATTTTTAAACCCCCAAAAAACCAGCCTTTGCTGGCTTTTAAATTTTCACCCCCATTACAATCAGCACTGGTTGCAGGCTTTTTTTAAAAGATCGGCATGCAAGTTCCCTTTCCTTTCCCAAATAATTGACTCAGACACTATCACCCGCTAACTTTACCTTTTGATCCACACCAGCAAAAATTTTTTCAATCTCTTCGTTTTTTTTAGCCTTTTTTGGGGCTCGCACAGAAAACCTTTGGGGAAACATCAGCTTTTTTAATTTTTTCCCTTCTCAGGAGGGGAAGGATAGTTCCCCTTGTTTTTTGCTTTTCCTGGCAAGATCAAAAAACGCACACCACTCTCTTTTTTTTTGTATTTTTTCCCTTTTTTTCATTTCATGTTTTTCACTTTTATCAGCCCCGGGGGCCACTAGGAACTTTCTTGGGACCCATGGTAGCTTATTTCACAGCCCCCCAATGAAAAAACCCCCAAAAAATTATAATTAAGTGTGAAATGTGGGGGGGAAGCGTGGGGGGGAAATTGTTCTTCGATTTAAAAACGCGGGACTGGCCCCCCCCTGCTTTTGGAGGCACCCAAGCGCCCCAAAAAGGTCACAACGCCCATTCACTCCTAATCTGTTCGCATGACGTTTCCCCAATTTTTTTTGTACTAATGACGATTTGTTCACTGCCGAGGCGTTCAATGGGGGGGTCCACTGTACTAACAATAATCACTCTTCCACATTTGTCTTATTTTACATTAATATAGATATTTTCATTAATCCATCTATGATTTTTTTTTTCAAAATTATATAAGAAACATAAAAAGGGGCATATAAAACTGTTTATATGAAAAAGGGTTGCCGGGCGGGGGAAAAAACATTACGTAATATTAAAAAATAATTTGGGAAAAATTTAAAAAATGTTTTTTTTTATGTTAATATAGACATTTTCATTAATTCATCTATGATATTTTCTTAAAAAAAATTTTAAAAAAAACGCAAGTAATAGCATATAAAACAATCATACCCCAAAAGAATAAAAATTGACAAATATGATATTTTTTAAAAAACGTTTTTGTAGAAGTCGGAAGAATTACTTTTTTTCTAGTCAAACACTGAGGGATAACTGTAAAAAAAACCTTTTATATCCTTTTTATTTTTTTAAATAGTTATTCACACCCGGGGTTTAGCATTTTTTTTTTATGATAATAATAAGGGGAATACTTTCATTAATTTTTAAAAAGTGTAAAAGAAGGGGGGGTGTTGCTGTTTGTTTATTTTGTACTAACTTGTACACAATGTAAGATATTTGTATTGGGGGAATTATTTTTAAAAAATATTTTTAAAAAGTCTCACAAACCCTTTCAAACGTATGTGAATGAACTAAAAGGACACGTATTAATCGCATTCATTTCGCCTGACCAAAAGGGGCCCCTTACCTGTTCAGTTTGTTTTTCCCCTTTTCTGAACTCCGTATCTCGTTCTCCCCGTTTTCTCTTCGTTTACTAGTTGGCCCCATTGACTATGGCGTCAAAATTAGTTTTGATAAAAAGAGGGTAATTTTTATTTTTAAATGCCAAGTTAGAAATGATTCCAGGGGAACTTTTTTTGGGGTTTTCCTGGGTTGTCTACGCATATTTCCCTGTATGATAATCTTGTAACTGTACAGGACCCCTAAATTTTGTAAAATTTTTTCCCTGGGGTTTAAGACCATCGAACCAATTTACCCCTTTTTAAAAAAAATATCACGGGTTAAAACCCATTTCAGACCCCAAAAATATACTTCCACATGCACTTAAAATATTATACTTACATAACTGTACGTTTTGGGGATTAAAAACCCGGGGGGCCAAAAGTATTTGTGTATACCTGAATGAACTTACTAACAAGGTACAGTGGAAACCCGTTTACATGGTCCCCAAACCCCCCTTTTTTGTAAGTTTTTTTTTTTTAAATGCTTTTGTAAGTGAATTTTTTGGGGGCAAAAGGGGGCTAGTTCCTTTTTCAACATTTCTTAAGGAGATAAATTGTTTGGTAATGGACTTAACCCGCATTCGGAAAAAAAAAAAATATCAAACGGGGAAACTGTATATGTTGATCGCTGAGATAAATCAAATACAGTTACAAAAGAAGCATATGAGAAACCCGGGATAACCCAAGAGTTTTTTCCCCAATTGTGGGGGCAGGGGCCGAGACTTACCCCCCGGCCCCCCGCCCCCACTGACCCAACTAGGTCCTCTCTCCTGCCCTGATTTTATACCTTTTCCCTTTTAAAGTTGGGGTATGGTTCCTGCCCCCCCCAATCTTTTTGCCAGACTATTACACTTCCTGACCCCCTTATGGCTGAAAAAAAATGTTCCCCCTAACATCCTTTCCCCTTCCTTTTTGGAGTCTTCAACAAACCCCCTTTGGTTGGGCCCCAATGCTGGGGATTGCGTTAAAACCTATGATAATTTATCACTCAGAGAACCGGGGCCCTAAAGAACTATGCAAAAGGTACCCCCCCTTGTTTATTATAAATCCAATTCAAAAGCTTGGATGACTACTGATCTTTTCAAAATTGGTTAAAGACTATTTAAAAAAAAAATGACCCGTGAGTATTTTTTTTTTTATTGTGTTTTTTAATCCCAAAAAGGTACTAACTTAATATAAGTTAATGTAAGCTTGTTGTCTGGCATTTTTTGCTTTTAGAAGTGGAAAAATAGCGTTCTTTTTTTTCAGCGATGTCTGCTTTAAAATAGCCGGAAACCCCCAACCCCTGCTGTATTTTTTTTACTGATATAAAGTATAAAATTTAAAATTTTTTGAATTTTTAAACTTTAAAAAATAATAATAATATAATAATAATAAAATTTTTTTATTTTGATGCAAGTTACAAGTATACATAGTTATTGGTAGTTACAATTATAAAAAAAAAAGGAGAGCCACTGGCATGCCATGAATTAGGGGGTTTATTCTAAAGACTTTTCCCCACAAAATTTTTAATACTAGAGAAATTGATTGAGTTTATTTTAGTTATATATTATTTCAAATTACAATATGATTATACATACAGTGGACCTCCTATTCGAATTTAATCCATTCCAGGAGCTAGTTCCAACGCAAATGTTCAAAAGTGGGATTTAATTTTTCCCATAAGAAATAATGGGAAATACAATTAATCCGTTCCTTCTGTCAGGAGGCAGAAAAATGGGTAAAGGGGTCCCGGTTTACGATGGTCCCCTAAACTCACCTTTTTATGTTTTTTATTTTTTTTGCTTTTGTAAGTGAATTTTGGGGGTCTAAAGGACTAGTCTATTTTACAACATTTTAAGAGATAAATTCGTTTGAATGGCACTTGAACAGCATTCTGGAATGAAAATATCGAAACCGGGGTACCACTGTCTTCACTGTAAGTTTATTATCAACCCCGACAGCTTATTTATTCATACAATTCATCTAATATGACATAAACAATAAAAAATAACAAAAACCTGATATACACTTCCTAGAATGAATAAAATATGTACAACGAATGTGGTGGCTGGAAGGATGGTGGTTGGGCATTCTCGCCAAGCTGTGAAAACATCTTCCCATTCTTTCCTCCTTCAGACGTGTTAGATAAGAGAAACGGAGTTTGTAATGCTAAGTGATTATTGTCAGTTTTAGGATTGAAATAGAATTCGTACGGTGGGGTGGTAACAACCGGTTTGTTTACAAAACTCCCCCCGAACCTTCATTTAATCTTGTTTACCACCACTGCCTCTATTACCACTGCCTCTACCACCACTGCCTCTCACCACTGCCTCTACCACCACGCCCCTCACCACTGCCCTACCACCACTGCCCTCAACCACCACTGCCCCTACCCCCCCTGCCCTCACCACTGCCTCACCACCACTCCCTACCACCATGCCCTCACCACCACTGCCCTCACCACCACTGCTCTTCACCACCAAAATGCCCTTACCACCACTGCCTCCACCACTGCCCCCCTACCACCACTGCCTCACCACCACTGCCCTCCACCCACTGCCCTACCCCACTGCCTCCCCCACTGCCCTAAACCCCTGCCCTCACCACCACTCCCCTCACCACCACTGCCCTCACCACCACTGCCTCTACCCCACTGCCTCCCCCACTGCCTCTACCCCACTGCCTCACCACCCCCCTCCCCACCCACCACTGCCCTACCACCACTGCCTCACCACCACTGCCTCTACCACCACTGCCTCTACCACCACTGCCTCTACCTCCACTGCCTCACCTCCACTCCCCACCACCACCCCTTCACCACTGCCCCACCTCCACTGCCCCTCCTCACCACTGCCTCTCACCACTGCCTCTACCACCACTGCCTCCCTCCCCCACTGCCTCCCCTACCACCACGCCTCACCACTGCCTCTACCACCACCGCCTCCCACCACTCCCCACCACTGCCTCTCACCACTGCCTCCACCTCCACTGCCTCCTCACCACTGCCTCTACCACCACTGCCTCTCACCACTGCCAACCACCACTGCCTTACCACCACCGCCTCCACCACTGCCTCACATTTTAATGAACAAACCAAACAAGTTCCTATGTGAAATGCCTGGATGAGCGGGGCAGGGATTGTTTCCCGAGGAAAAACAAGAAGGACTGGCCCTCCAACACCTGGGCAGACAGGTGATGGACCACTTGTTCGAATCATGATATTTTGTTGGGCATGACGATATCGATTTTCTTGTTCTAATGACGATTTGTTGACTGCCGAGCCGTTCAAATGGGGGTCACTTTTAATATTAAAAGACAATACTAGAGAAATTGAGTTTATTCTGTTTGTTATTTTATTTCAAGTTACATTATGTTGATGTATACTAGTAAAATAACAATACATACTAGAGAAATTTATTGAGTTTCTTCTAGTTATATATTTTTATTTCAAAGTAACAAAAGGATGATACTATACAGTGGGACCCTCGGTTAACAAATTAATCCGTCCAGGAGCTATTACTTAATCTGAATCTTTCGAATCTGAAACCTTTTTTTCCATAAGAAAAATGTAAAACACCAACCCACAAAATAATCCCCAAAAAAAAAAAAACAATAACATTTACTTACCTTTTATTAAGAGTTGCAGGCATCTGGAAGGTAGAGTTTTGACAGGGGCAGGGGAAGGTTGGAAGGGGAACCCCTCCAAAAGGACTTCAGGTAACAAGTCCTCTCTGGGGTTACCCCCTTCTTGGTCTTTTAATGCCACTTAGGACCAGCTTGAGAGTCACTAGACCCTGCCTGGTGAAGTAACCCACAGTCCTCTGTTTCTGGGACTCTTCAACACTTTTCTAAAGTACAATATGGCTCTGTCACTGAAGTGGTTGAAAAAAGGCTCATTTCAGCTTGCTCAGGGGGTATCTTTCAACAAATGTCTGAACTTGTTCCACTTTTTGTACACATCTCCTTAAGCACTGGAAGAAGGCACCTCCATTCTCTCTCTCTCCTTGAACAAAACCTCAGCTGTGGTCTGTTGCTGTTCCAGATGAAGCTCTTGCAGCTCTTTCAGTTGTTAGCTCTACCCTGTGCTCCTCCACCAATCTTCCACATCCTCACCACCACCTCCAACCCCAGGCTGTCCCAATCCACAAATCTTCCAAAACATGTTCCACAACAGGCACAGGGTCTTTTGGGTCAGGGTCACCCTCAAATCTTTCAAAATCCCCTCTTGACACAATCCGGCCACAGTGGTTTTCCAAAACAGAGGTGTTCTTTCCAGAACTCTTTAGGTCAATTCAGAGTCATTGGTCATATTAAAGAAATCTGAAACAGTGCTTTAGTGACAGTTTCTTGAAGTTGGAAATGACCTGCTTCCATGGGTGGATGAGGGGTGTTAGGAGGCAAGAACTTCACTCTGATGAAATTTAAGTTGTCAGCCAACAACTCTTCCAAGTTGTGAGGATGAGCAGGGGATTGTCCAGTACCAGGAGGCACTTGGGGTGGCAATTTTCCCAGGAGGTATTTCTTCACATAGGCCAAACACTCCAGTCAACCATTCCTTGAAAAAGTCCTTAGTGACCCAGGGAAGTGTGTTAGCCTTCCAATGCACACACAAATTATTCCTGTTAACATTGTGTTTCTTGGGTCTGGGATTTTCTGTGTGATACACCAGTAAAGGCTTCACTTTAACCCTTAAACTGTCCACACGTAGATATACGTACTGGGTAGCTGACCGAATATTTTGAAAAAAAAATGAAGAGCAATTTTTAAAAACAGGATAGGCTAAAAAAAAATTTGGGCCAGTACCTACCAAGATATAAACCCGCCAATTTGGTACTGGGTGTCACCCTGACAGGAACATCAAGTCCTGCCACTTGCAGAAGTAATGCCAATATACTTTTTTTTTATTTTTTATTTTAATTTTATAATTTTTATGTTCTGATAAACAATTTACAATAGTTCTTGTGATTTCAACCAATCTTTGTTCTAACACTAATATTATGTACTGAAATAGTACTCAAATATACAATCAAAAACTGGTGAACAGTTTCACCTTCCTTGGTCATTTACTATTGTCTATAAAATATACAAAGATTTATAGGTCCCAGCAATGTTTTAGACATCCTGGAGTATATATGAAATCCTTGAAGAATGGTGTGTTGACAAGTGTCGATAACTTGAAGCCCAGTGAATTGGATAAATGTTTGGTGCTGGAGGGAAACCCTCCTTTGTCAATATTCGTCTGTCTGTCTATCTATCTGGTTTGTCTATCTGTCTTTATATGTCTGTCTGTCTGTTTCATTCTGTCTGTCTATCTGTCTGTCTATCTGTCTGTCTATCTATTTTGTTCTCTATTTATCTGTTGTTTGTTTGTCTAGCTTGGTTTTTGTCTGTCTAACCTGCTTATCTGTCTGCCTGTTATGTCTTTCCGCTGCTTGCTCAGTCTCAGAGTGCGCCTCCCTAAGCCAACAGGTATTATACACGATGCAGAAGTGAAGATGAATTACTTGCCAGTCATGCTTATTATGTTTATATCCCAAAAAATTGTTAATTTTTTCCTGGAATTTTTGGGTTATCCTGGTAATTTTCATATTATAAAACTGTACTTATGTGTACATGTGAGGAGAGACAGAGATAAGGACATATAGATATGAAGACAAAGATAAGACAGACAAAGATATAGACAGACAAAGATATAGACAGACAAAGATATAGACAAAGATATAGACAAAGATATAGACAGACAAAGATATAGACAACAAAGATATAGACAGATAAAGAAAATAGACAGACAAAGATATACAGATAGAGATATAGACAGATAGAGTTATAAAAGATAGAGAGCAGCCAGAGACAGCCAAAGCTAGCCAGCCTCCAAATACATAAGAACATAAGAAAGAAGGAACACTTAGCAGGCCACTGGCCCATGCAAGGCAGGTCCATGTCACCCCAATTTTGACCAATGACCCACCTAGTCAGGTCACATCCTCTGAAGGAAGGAGCATGGCATCAGCCCCAGACACAAGCTAGTTTGGTCCAACCACACCCCCCCCACAGCCACTCATGTATTTATCTAACCTATTTTTAATTTCCTTATAAGGGGAGTATTAATGTACATAACATCATTGAATCCCTTGGTGACACTATTTGCTCTAGCTGGCACTAAACGAACTGGTGCCCCAAAAGGGGTACTAATGGTCCCAGTTTTTTTAATACTGGGACATTTGAGGGCGCAGACCAACCCCTCCCATGTCTAGGCGACTCAGGCCTATCGCACTAAATTTGAAGGAATGAAAATAAAACGAGTTTACGTTGTCAGCTACGCACGTGAACCATATTAATGTGGAAAATTTAATAGTTAAATCACCCTGGCATTGGCACACATGAGAGTTAGTCTGTCTTTCATAGGCTTGGGGCCGGCAGTGCCTTTTCCTTTTCTGAGAATGAAGGTCCAGTTGGGCATTTTCTTCCAAAACAGGCCTGTTTCATCACAATTAAACACTTGTTGGGGAGGAATTCTTCAGCCTCTACAACCCCTTAAATTCACTACAAACTTTTTTAGCTGCACATTTGTCTGTTTATTGTTTATCCATACCATCAACAACTTCTCAACCTCCCCCCACTGTTTTCGATCTATTTTTCATTAACATATCAACCTCTTTCAAAAATTAGCCCCTTTTACCCCCACTTTCCAAGGAAAACCTGAATAGATTTGTTTTTGTTGTACATCCTGGCAAGCCACTCACACGTAACCACTCTCATTTTTTTCAACAATCTCTTTTCTTCAGTTCGATGTTGGTCCCCACTTTTTACTACAGGTGCCACTAGGAAGCTTTTTTGGACCCATGGTGACTTATTTCACGGACAATAAACCACCAAAAACACAACAAAAGTCCCATTGTGAATGTTTGAAAGAGTGCCCTGGGTAATGTTCTTCAAGTGTAAAAATGCTTGACTGGCGTTCTGCCCGCCTCACAGTGTTTTTGGGGCAGACGGACAGGTCTGGATGGTTTGCTGGGTTAAGTTCCACATGAGAAAAATATTTTGTAAAAAGCGTCAACCCATTTTGTTCCCAAGGAGCTTTCGTTGGTTGGGGTTCCACTATCCTTGAGGAGATGGTAGAGGACACGCTCTTTAGTGTCCCATAAATGTCAAACAACATTGTAAAAGCTAAGTTTTGTGTCGCATTTTCTTTTTATAATCACTTAACTTACTTAAGAAGTGTTTATTCAGGGGATACTAAATCCAGTTATACATAGATTATCATACATAGTTGCATATGTGTAGAAAACCAGGGTAACCCAAAAAAGTCAACATAGAGGGCTTATTTCCATTGCTACACTTTATCACTGGCTGGTGCTATAGCCTTTATCGACTTGGAAGTTCTTTTGGACCCATGGTGACTTATTTCACAGTGTCAATCATGAACCAGCAATAAACACAAAAAAGTATTGTGAATGTTTGAAATAGCGCTGGGTAATGTTCTTCATGTAAACAACGCTGACTGGGATCCTGTTCGCCCCACCACGCTTCTGGGCAGGCGGGCAGGTTCTGGTCAGTTCGCCATGAGTAAAAGTTATTCACGAGAAAATATTTTGCGAAAAAGCTTTCTACCATTTTTTCGTATATGAACTATCGTTAGTGGGTTCCACTGTATAGAAAATAGAAAAAAACCGCAACTCGCTGTTTTAACGAAATTACAGTCTCCGTTTTCTCATTATGCACTATTGCTGCAGGATTTGTTTTATGTTTCACACTTACTACAAAGTGGACCTCGGTTAACGAATACCCCGAAATCGGCAATTTTGAAGTATACTTTGTAAGTTCTTTGGAAGGTATTTTGGGGTCTGAAATAGACTAACCACGTGAAATTTTTCCAAGGGAAAATTGTTTGGTAATGGCACTTGAGCAGACTTCAGGAGTGAAATTTTACGAAACTTGGGGGTCCACTGAGATGTATTCTCTCATATCTAACCCCAATACCGCCTCACAGTTTATCTGAGTGAGCTGAGCTCATGGCATAGAACTATGGTATGGACCCCCAACTCAAAAACCGAGAACTACAGCACAGACGCTGAAAGTTAACTTAAAATTAATAAGGCAATAACAGTAACTATGGTCATTAGATGAATTACAATGAATACAAAAGACTTGAATATTCTGTTAAAACATGCTATATGGCTTTAACCCTTTCAGGGTCTGTGTTGAGTTTTTTCGGCTTTGAGGTGAGGATCTAAACCATAGTACTATGCCAAAATTTAGCGGCCTCAAATTTAGCGCGAGAAGGCTAATAGGCCTACATCTAAGAGAATGGGTCTGTGTGGTGAGTGTGCTCAATAAACAAAAAATCTAGGCACCCACATGACATTGTGGGAATGCCGCCTCAAAAACTTTGTTCACTATGCCTCGGGCAAGGCAGCTCTCACCCGAGGCGAATTGGGAGTCTTTTTCTTCCTAACTGATAGTTCTGACTTGATGGAAGGGAAATGAAGAGGAATTCTATGGTTTTGATCAATTTGTGACTGAAGCAATGATCAGGATATTGAAAATAGGCGGAATATCCTGCTATGCTCATGCTCAACCTTCTACCTCGGGTGCTGGCACATCTAAAAGTCACATTCAATTGTACCCTCACAAGAGAAAACCAAGATTTTCCTCACAGCCCTCAGACTTGAGTAATGGTGATGATAGTGAGGGACTTTGATTTTATTGCCCTTGATGATCATTCAATTTAGTGATTGAAAATTAACCTTCGATCCCTTTTGAAGAGTTTCAAGAGTTTATTATTTTCCTGGAGCCGGCCAGGGCCAGGCTCACCTGGTGCTTGCCGGGTCAACCAGGCTGTTGCTGGGAGGCCCACTGCCCCACATTTTCCATAAACATCCGGGTTTGGGGACCCACCGGGAAGAATTTTGTCCAGTTTCCTTTTGAAGGTTCACACTGGTTCCAGCTGTGTTTCGGATATCTTCTGGAAGAGGGTTAAAGTCTGGGATGCCGGATTTTAAATACAGTGCTCCGGGAATTGTCCCCCACCACACCCCTGTTTCCTCAGGGGGTTTATTTACACTTCCTCCCATATCTCCCTAGTATGTTGTTATGACAGGTGCAGATTTGGACTAGGCCCCAAGTACTTTCCAGGTTTTTTCATGTTTCTCTCTCCGCTCCAACGAGTACATGTTCAAGACTTGAAGGCATTCCCAAATTTAGATGTTTCAATGGCTCAATGTGAGCCGTAAATGATTTGTTCCAGCTCTGATATTTCCCTGTTTTGAACGGCCATCAGCACTGAGAAATTCAAGGAGGGAGCACTAGCATTTGAAGATGTCACCATCACCATTTTTTCCCCTGTTTTGAAAGTTCCAAACCCACCCCTTCATCTTCTTGGCTGTTGTGACCTTTTGTCTTGTTAATTTTTAAAAAAGAAAATCAGCAGACATAATTATTCCAAGCCCCTTTACGTGTTCCTTTCTGCTCCCATGTGGTGACCCTCTTGCATTTTGTATAAGTGTTCCTTGAGCCTTCATTTTCCCCATTTTTTGGGCTCAGTGGTGCCCCTTCTTGCATTTTTTTATATAGTGTTCCTTTTGAGTTCTTATTCTTTCTTACCAAGGGCAGTTGAAACTTTTGCCATTGAACGCCATATTGTTTCCACTGCCCACTGGAAGCCCCCGCTTATGTTTCCCCTGAATTTTTCAGTGTCCTCTACTGTAGGGGACTTTCATGCTTATTTTAGTGTCATCTGCAAATGATGATACAAAAAGTGTACCGGTGGTTTTATCTATGTCTGTTATGAGGATGAAAAAAAAGAGAGGTGCCAGGACAGTGTCTTGGGGCACTGGGGCTTTGACCTCGCTGATACTGGATCTTGCCCTGTTCACTACTACTTTTGTGTTGTGTTAGGAACTGAAAATCCATCTGCCTACCTTCCCGTAATCCCCAAAGGACCTCATTTTGTGCTCTATCACCCAGATCGCATTTGTCAAATGCCTTTTCAAAATTTTGTAAACTACTCATTGCTCTAATTCAGTGATCTCCGCTAAGACTATCTCTCCTCTGTTGCAATATATTTGTGTTTTTCAACAATTCAGTAACCCATTTTCTTTTCTGTACCATCCCCTACGCTCTCTCTATATCTAATCTTTTCTGTTTTTTCAAGGGTAAGGTTTCATACATACCTTGTATGCTTCTGCCCCGCTTTCTAGGCAAATGGTGGGGATTTAGGTGTCATGTCTGATTCCCAGGGGTATGTTTGATAGCCTTGGTTTTTTTTTCCCGGGCAATTCTATGGTTTTAAAATTAAACTTACTGAACTTCCCATCTCTAACATTAGTGCCGCAAACCCTAACCCTGGGGTTAATACTCATTTGAACTTCTATGATGTTTGATAAGAGATATTGTTTTTGTAACTGTTATGTCTCTGATTAGTTCCTCGTTGTTTGTGAATATCAAACCAGGGTATTTTCATTTCTGTGGGATCAATTATCTGTTGGGTTTAATGAGTACTTTCACAAAGCCCATTAGTTCCCTGTTATGTGCCTGTTGAGCCAGGGTGCTTCCAGGAAATATTACTGGTATAATATTTGTTTTCATCTTTCATTTTAATGAGGAGTTAAATTCCAAGGGGAAAATGTTTGGGGTGGGATTTTTTACCCCATTCCAGATAGCTATCTATCTCCCTTAACTGATCCGGGGGAATTCCCCACAGTTGCTGATGGTGGTTTTATTTTAGGATAATTACTAGAGTCCTATTTTCCCCCTTTAATGCCGAGGGTTTCACATTCTTCGAGCGTTCAAACTTCGGCAACAGAAGTATCTTTACATAGAGTCCACTCCCCGGGCCTATTAATTCTATCACATCTATTTAAAGTTATAGTTTTCATCTTAACTCTCCGTCCAAAACATCCCTTGTATGTGTTTCTGTAAATGCTCCAAACATGGCATTCGTTTCTGATAGGAGTCCACTAACATAACTAACTTTGTCATTTTTTTTTGATTTCAGACCCTGAATATTTGCAAATATGAAGCAGGAGATACCATTTGGGATGTTTTCTTTCTTTGTATTTCGTTAGTACCACTGGTGATGTCCTACCTGGTATGGCCCTGGTTGCTATACCCTGGTTTCTCCAGTACTGACTTTGATTGTTCATACGCCTGATGAGCTGGTGCCGTCTTGGCATGTCCCACTGTGCTGCCCATCTGTCCCCTCTGTACTATTCCCCTTTTGTCTATTTTTTTGGTCTGGTTGTTTTCTTATTTTCTAAAAAGATTGCTGTTCATTTTCTCGTTCTTGCTTTCTCTGAAGTGTACCGTTTCTTTATATTGTGGTCTGGGCAACTCGGTCATAAATTCTCGGACTGTGTTGAAGTTACAATTACTGGATGGAAGTATCTGCTGCACTTTTGTTGAAACGACATTTTCCCTTTTCTTAACATGTTGGCACATTTTCTGGTGTTTTTTATTCCAGAAGCCTCCATATAGGCACATACCTTTTGATAGAATCTGCAAATGTTTTGACTGTCTATTTTACTGTTTTTTGTGTCTTCCCAAAGATCTGCCCCTGATCTCCATTTTCTTCCCCCTTCATCCAGGCGTAGTTCTTCCCATCTTCTTTTTCTTTCGTTCCTCTCTAGCTTTCACTTCCCCCCTTTCCTTTCCTCATGTTATGTATCCCTGTTTTGTTTACAGACTTGCTCTGATGACTTTTCCACTCTTATTACCACCCCTTTTGGTTTTCCTCTTTATCTGCTCTTTCATCCTTTTCTTTCCTTCCCCTGTTTTCCACTCTTGTATATACAGGGCCCCTGGCTAACGTTCTTAATCCGCTCCAGAGCTGAGCTTTAGAAAAAAACGTTATCCGGCTTTATTTCCCATAAGAAATAATAAATACAATTAATCCGCCCCAGCATCCAAAAATATTAAAAAAAAATAATTTAAAGAATAACTATAGTTTTACATACAGAAAAACACATAAATACTACATACAATTTAAAATTTATAAATAAATAATGAAATAAACATTTAAAATAACATTTACTTACCTTTATTGAAGAGACTTTGTTTGGGATCGGGAAGATAGGGAGGACAGGGGCAGGGGCTTAGTGTTTGGAAGGGGACCCCTCACTCCCGCACTACTGCTACACCCCTGTATGCTTGCTACACTCCTTTCATGCCTGTTACACCCCCCCTGCAGCCTACACCCCTTTCATTCCTCTACACTCCTGCATGCCTGCTACACTCCTTGCATGCCTCTACATCCTTGCATGCCCACACTCCCTGTATGCCTGCACATTCCTGCATGCCTGCAACACTCCCTGCATGCCGCTACACTCCCTGCATGCCTCACTCCGCATGCCTGCTACACTCCTTGCATGCCTCACACCCCCTGCATGCCTGCTCACTCCTTGCATGCCTGCTCACCCCTGCATGCCTGCTACACTCCCTGCATGCCTGCTACACTCCCTGCATGCCTGCACTCTTGTATGCCTGCACACTCCCTGAATGCCTGCTAAACTGTGTTTTTTGTAATCCTGACAAGCTCACCCACACGTACGCCACTCTCATATTTTTCAACAATCTCCTCTTAGTTCGAGGTGTTCTCACTCTTTTACCACATGGGTGCCACTTTGAAGCTTTTGACCCATGGTGACTTATTTCACAGTAACAGTACTAAATCACCAAAAAAGACACCAAATGTATTGTGAATGCTTGAAAGAGGCTGGGATTGTTCACTCAGGTAAACAACGGGGGATTGGCGTCCTGGGAGGAAGGGGGCAAGCACAGAGCAGGCAGACAGGTCTGGTAGTAACGTTAGCTGAGTAAAAACGCTACGAAAAAAAAATTGAACGAAAAAGCAACTTTGCCGAAAAACGTTATCTGGAATGAAGTTTGCCGGGGTCCACTGTACAGTGGTACCCGAAAATTACAATATTTTTCGTTTTAGAATGCTTTCAATCCATTACCAAACGAATTTATCCCCATAAAGAATAATGTAAAATAGACTGGTTTTACAAATTTAAGAATCGAAGTGGCATACATAGTGTTGTGAGGCATGGTGAGGGAGCCAGTTGTGACAAAAGTGCGGCTGAAAAATATGTTCCTGAATTCCAGGAGTACCTAGAGGCTGAACAATTCCTCCCCAACAAGTGTTTAATTGTGATGAAACAGGCCTGTTTTGGAAGAAAATGCCCAACAGGACCTACATTACTCAGGAGGAAAAGGCACAGCCAGGACATAAGCCATGAAAGACAGGCTAACTTTGATGCTGTGTGCCAATGCCAGTGGTGATTGCAAAGTGAAGCCTTTACTGGTGTATCTTTTTGAAAATCCCCGAGTGTTTGGCAGATGCGGTGTCAGCAAGTCTAACTTGTGTGTGATGTGGAAGTCTAACAAAAGGCTTGGGTCACAAAGGACATTTTCTTAGATTGGTTCAATGAAGTGTTTGGCCCCAGTGTGAAGAAATATCTATTGGACAATAATTTGCCACTTAAGTGCCTCCTGATAATGGACAATGCTCCTTGTCATCCTCCAAACTTGGTAGAGAAAATTGTGGAGGAGTTTAAATTCATCAAAGTGAAGTTCTTGCCCCCTAATACCACTCCTCTCCTCCAGCCCATGGACCAGCAGGTCATTTCCAACTTTAAAACTCTATACCAAAGCAATGTTTCAAAAGTGCTTTGATGTGACCACAGACATGAACATAACTCTAAGAGAATTTTGGAAAAACATTTCCATATGCTGCATTGTGTACACCTTATAGGTAAGGCTTGGGAGGGAGTGACTACCAGGACTTTGAACTCTGCCTGGAGAAAATTGTGGCCAGACTGTGTCCTAGAGAGGGATTTTGAAGGTTTTGGGGCTGAGCCTCAGAACCCTGAGCCTGAGCCTGAGCCTGTTTTGGAAGAAATTGTGGAATTGGGCAAGTCTTTGGGGTTAGAGGTGAGTGGTGACGATGTGGAACAGTTGGTGGAGGAGCACAAGGAAGAGCTAACCACTGAAGATCTGCAAGAGCTTCAACAGCAACTGGAACAAGAGAGCAGAGGTCAGGACAATGGTTCAGAGGAGGAGGTGGAGGTGGAACAAAAATGGAAGAATGTGCCTTTCTTCAAGGATTAGGAGATCTGTGCCAAATGGAGTGATGTGCAAGCATTTATGGATGAATATCACCCTAACCATGCTGTTGCAGGCCGTGCTGGCAACCTGTACAATGACACAGTGGTGTGTCATTTCAGGGATGTGTTAAAGAATCGCCAGACACAGATCTCCCTGGACAAATTTGTTGTTAGAAAGAGGTCTAGTGACTCTCAAGCTGGTCCTAGTGGCATTCAAAGAAAAGGGAAGTAACCCCAGAAAAGAACTTACCACCTGCAGTGTTAATGGAAGGGATTCCCTTCCAAACACTAGCATACTACTCCACCTTCTCCCTCCTCCCGTCCTCCACACATCAACAACTCTTCAATAAATGTAAGTGACATGTTATTGTAAAATATTTGCATGTATTTATGTATTCTTTATTCAATTCTGTATTATTTAATGTCCAAAAGTTCTAAAAAATATTTTATTTAACTACTTTTGGAAGTCTTGGACGGATTAAATTTATTTCCATTATTTCTTATGGGGAAAATTGATTCGTTTTACGATTGTTTCGCTTTAAAATATGCCCTCTCTGACGGATTAATATCGTAAGTCGGGGTACCACTGTACGTATAAACAGTACAAAAGGTCGGATTAGTGAGAGGATCTGATTCGCTACCCCGACCAACCACATGTTAACTAACGCTCGGTCTTGTGGGCGTATAAGAGTGCACGGAAATTAACCTTCCTTGACTCGACGAGACAGCTATTACCATCGCGATCGAATCAGATCGCAGGAGGACGTCAACAACGGAACGACTCCCTCATCTAAAGCTAAGTACTCTGCTTGCGAATTTGTTATTGGCCAATGATATTGTTACGCACAGTAGATGTACTTTAGCTAGGTCAACGATCTACGATACACCGCTATGATGCTGTTAATTAGGTGAGTGATGGTCATGTTAACTTAACTGTGTGTTCTCTACCTCTTCTCCTGTTTGATCAGTTGTTTAATAACCAATACAGTCCACTTAAATTTAAACATATCATAATTATAATAAATGATCTTCTCAGATTTATTTATACTGGTCCAGAGTGCAGTGGGTTAACGAGAATATTGAAGGTACCCCTTGGGTGCGGCCAGGAGCGGGTAAAGTTCTCACATACCTTAAAGGGAATGACTGCGATAAAATTATACGAGTCAGTCATCTCCCTGGGAGTTTGTTTATTGCTAGTGGCGGTGTCCCAGATAGACTTATCTCTCACAATTCCCCACAGCGCCCGTTGGTCCGTCCTGAACCGGATGTGATTAGTGAATTAATCATTATTGAATTAATTAATTAATAAATAAGTGACTGATCATAGGAAGTGAGTATAGAGTACACAGTTAATTAATTGTGTGGTGGACAGTAATTAGTCCAATTAATTGCTAGCACAGGCGTGGCTACGATTTGTGCAAGAGTAAGGTGTGAGAATCACCTTTATAAACAATTTATTTAAATTTGTACCCTCAGCGGTTATTGATCCTATAACCATGGCTGAACTTAATGGAGTTAGTGTGGCTGGCAAGCCCATGAATAATAAAGGGTCTATTTAATTTGTACCCTCAGCGGTTATTGATCCTATAACCATGGCTGAACTTAATGGAGTTAGTGTGGCTGGCAAGCCCATGAATAATAAAGGGTCTATTTAATTTGTACCCTCAGTGGTTATTGATCCTATAACCATGGCTGAACTTAATGGAGTTAATGTGGCTGGCAAGCACAGGGAGACTAATGTGAAACTGGCACCCTCCGTAGTAAGCAATGACTCGGTGGGACCAGTAAGTGTTTTGATAGGCAGTGACTATTATGCCACCTTCGTGAAGGGTATGACGAAGAAAGGTGGTGTCACTCTTCTCAACACTGGTGCAGGCCATGTAATTTATGGCAGGCTTCCTCGCAGTAATGAATGACTGGAGGAAGCCATAAATACAGTCACGGTGTGTCTTACTCATGAAAGTTAACCCCAGTGTAAATATTCTTCTATAGAGGATGCTGTTAAACCAGTGCATAAATTGTGGGAACTGGACAGTGGGGATTAATGTAAATGAAGAAAGTCCAGATGATTCCTTCACTCAGGAACAATACCTGAAGGATGTTAAATTTGAGTCTGGACAATACTGGGTGCGACTCCCATGGAAGCTAAACCATCCGGAACTACCCACTAATTACCGGATGGCGTATGGTCAGTTAAAGGCCCAGCTCCACGAATTGAGTAAGACACCAGAATTGTTGACTGCTTATAATACGATCATTAATGAACAGTTAAATAATCAGTTCATAGAGGAGGTACCCCCTGAGCAAGCCAATATTTATGGCCACTACTTACCTCATCACGGAGTGAAGAAGGATTCCAAAACCACCCCTTTGAGGATCGTGTTTAATTGTAGTGCCAGGGGTAATAAAAATGTACCTAGTTTGAATGATTGTTTAATGACAGGTCCGTCGCTGACGGAGAAATTGGGAGATGTGTTGTTGAATTTCAGAGTTAATAATTATGCCTTTATGGCAGATATAAGTAAAGCTTTCCTGGGAGTGGGATTGCAAGAGACGGATCGGGATTACACAAGATTTCTGTGGCCAGAGGATCCTAGCAATCCACTTAGTCCGCTGAAAACTTTCAGATTCAGAAGTGTCTTATTCGGGGCTACTTCTAGTCCGTTCTTACTTCAGGCGACGATAAATGCGCACCTTAAACGTACAGGCGGTCCACTGAGTGACATAATGAGTAAACAATTCTATGTGGACAATTTCCTGGGTGTGACGTCAACTGAAGAGGAGCTAATGAAGATATATGAAGGGGCTAATGACATAATGCAAGGTGCAAATACGCCTCTCAGGGAGTGGAACAGTAATTCGTCCAGGTTAAAGGACCAAATAAATAAAGATAATCCCGGCGATGAAGTATCTGGGTGTAGCAATGTATTGGGACTGACTTGGGATACTGAAAGAGACTTGATATCGTTAAAGTCTAATAATTATAGTATGCCCAAGAAATTAACGAAGAGAACCCTGCTTGCTGAAGTTTCAAAATGTTTCGATCCACTAGGCTTAGTGGCGCCTCTTACAATCCGAGGGAAGTTGGTACAAGAGGCATGGAAGCAGAAGTGTGCTTGGGATGAAACCCTACCTGAGGAATTCGTTAACAGGTGGGAAGAATTAATTGGTGATTATGAGAGAGTTCCAATGTTGGAGTTCCCGCGGTGTGCAGTCCGCTCTGGAGTGGAAAATACCCTCCACATTTTTTTTGCGATGCTTCTAAATTAGCGTATGGAGCAGTCGCTTATCTTCAATGTGATAAAGATATTTCTCTTGTCATGTCTAAAACTAAAGTGGCTCTAATTAAATTACGTACTTTACCTCAGTTGGAATTAACCGCCATTTATGTGGGTGTCAAATTAGCTGATTATTTACGGAGTAAATTGCCGGAGATAAATATTAGCGACACCATAATTTGGTCTGATAATGAGGTATCCTTGCAGTGGATTCGTAACGAAAAACAGCAAGATTGTGTACGTGCAAAATAGTCGCAAAAATTTACGAGATACAATTTGATTCGTCTAACAACGAACTCTGCCCGGCCGCAGTGTGGAAAATATTGGTATTTTCCGAAAGTTGTAATTGATAAACTTTCCAATATGAATAGATATCATTAATGTGTTGCTGTTAGCTTAACATTAACTGAAAAGAACCAACGAATTCACACGCATGCGCGAGATGCCTCGTGAAGTGGGCAGGGAGCGGGGTAGAGGGGAATGGGCAGAGAGTGAACCGCGAGCCTAGCGACCCGAGATCAGGTGGTGAAATGGCCTGTCGAATTTGGAGACTCCGCCCACCAAATCGGATTTAATTACCTCCTTTCGTAATGTGGAGGAATATCCAGTGAAGCGGCGAATATCAAGTGGGACAATCGGTCCAGGAGGTCCAGTAATAGGACAATAATTGTGAATTAAGGTGTACGCCGGCAGTGACGCGGTCATAGGCCTATTTGAACTGAGGAAATGACCATACGGCAGGATAAAGTCGTAACCCCTGATGCAGGGAGTTTTCGTCTGAGAAGAGACTGAAATGTATTCGATGAATATTGTGAAATGGTGAATATAGTGAAACCGAGTTGTAAATAATCAGGGTTGATTGTACCGGGCGAGGCTAGCTTGGGTACGCCATACCCCGACCGCCATATTGGACGCGGTTGAAATGAACTAACATATCGCAAGTTATCTACTCGAAATCCAAGTATCGAGACTGTGAATGTGTATAAACTAGTGGGGCATTAAGCCAGGATATACGTAATATGTAAAGTTATACGTATAAACAGTACAAAAGGTCGGATTAGCGAGAGGATTTGATTCGCTACCCCGACCAACCACATGTTAACTAACGCTCGGTCTTGTGGGCGTATAAGAGTGCACGGAAATTAACCTTCCTTGACTCGACGAGACAGCTATTACCATCGCGATCGAATCAGATCGCAGGAGGACGTCAACAACGGAACGACTCCCTCATCTAAAGCTAAGTACTCTGCTTGCGAATTTGTTATTGGCCAATGATATTGTTACGCACAGTAGATGTACTTTAGCTAGGTCAACGATCTACGATACACCGCTATGATGCTGTTAATTAGGTGAGTGATGGTCATGTTAACTTAACTGTGTGTTCTCTACCTCTTCTCCTGTTTGATCAGTTGTTTAATAACCAATACAGTCCACTTAAATTTAAACATATCATAATTATAATAAATGATCTTCTCAGATTTATTTATACTGGTCCAGAGTGCAGTGGGTTAACGAGAATATTGAAGGTACCCCTTGGGTGCGGCCAGGAGCGGGTAAAGTTCTCACATACCTTAAAGGGAATGACTGCGGTAAAATTATACGAGTCAGTCATCTCCCTGGGAGTTTGTTTATTGCTAGTGGCGGTGTCCCAGATAGACTTATCTCTCACAATTCCCCACAGTAATTGTGGTTGAGGATCTAAATGCTAAAGTGGGTAAAAATGTTGTGGAGGGAGTAGTAGGTAAATTTGGGGTGCCAGGGGTAAATGTAAATGGGGAACCATTAATTGAGCTATGTGTAGAAAGAGGTTTGGTAATAAGTAATACATATTTTATGAAAAAGAGGATAAATAAATATACAAGGTATGATATAGCACGAAAAGTAAATGTAGTTTGTTAGGAATTAGGGCTTGATTCGAGTTAAGGAATAAAAAAGGTTGAATTTGGGTAGGCCTTCCATTGGATGTACATGTATTATAGAGGGGCAATGGATATATCAGATCATTATTTGGTTGTAGCTACAGTTAGAGTAAAAGGTAGATGGGAAAAAAAGAAAATGGAAACAGCAAGTAAGAGAGGTAAAAGTGTATAAACTAAGGGAGGAGGAAGTTCATTATTTGGTTGTAGCTACAGTTAGAGTAAAAGGTAGATGGGACAAAAAGAAAATGGAAACAGCAAGTAAGAGAGAGGTAAAAGTGTATAAACTAAGGGAGGAGGAAGTTAGGGTGAGATATAAGCAACTATTGGCAGAAAGGTGGGCTAGTGCAAGTATGAGTAGTGGGGAGGGTTGAAGAGAGTTGGGATAGTTTTAAAAATGCAGTATTAGAATGTGGGGCAGAAGTTTGTGGCTATAGGAGGGTGGGTGCAGGAGGAAAGAGGAGTGAGTGGTGGAATGAAGAAGTAAAGGGTGTGATAAAAGAGAAAAAGGTAGCTTATGAGAGGTTTTTACAAAACAGAAGTGTTAATAGAAGAGCAGAGTATATGGAGAGTAAAAGAAAGGTGAAGAGAGTGGTGAGAGTGTGCAAAAGAAGAGTGGATGAAAGAATGGGAGAGGCTCTGTCAAGAAATTTTGCTGAAAACAAGAAAAAATTTTGGAGTGAGATAAACAAGGTAAGAAAGCCTAGGGAACGAATGGATTTGTCAGTTAAAAACAGAGTAGGGGAGTTAGTAGATGGGGAGCTGGAGGTATTGGGTAGATGGCGGGAATATTTTGAGGAACTTTTAAATGTCGATGAAAAAGGGAGGCGGTAATTTCATGTACTGGCCAGGAGGTACAACATCGTTTAGGAGTGAAGAAGAGCAGGATGTGAGTGTGGGGAGGTGCGTGAGACATTACGTAGAATGAAAGGGGGTAAAGCAGCTGGAATTGACGGAATCATGACAGAAATGTTAAAAGCAGGGGGGGATATAGTGCTGGAGTGGTTGGTATTTTTGTTTAATAAATGTATGAAAGAGGGAAAGGTACCTAGGGATTAGCAGAGAGCATGTATAGTTCCTTTATATAAAGGGAAGGGGGATAAAAGAGAGTGTAAAAATTATAGGGGAATAAGTTTACTGAGTATACCAGGTAAAGTGTATGGCAGGGTTATTATTGAAAGAATTAGAGGTAAGACAGAGAGTAGGATTGCAGATGAGCAAGGAGGCTTTAGAGTGGTAGGGATGTGTAGATCAAGTGTTTACAGTGAAGCATATATGTGAACAGTATTTAGATAAAGGTAGAGAAGTTTTTATTGTATTTATGGATTTAGAAAAGGCATATGATAGAGTGGATAGGGGAGCAATGTGGCAAATGTTGCAAGTGTATGGAATAGGTAGTAAGTTACTGAAGGCTGTAAAGAGTTTTTATGAAGATAGTGAGGCTCAGGTTAGGGTGTGTAGAGAGAGAGAGATTACTTCCGGTAAAAGTAGGTCTTAGACAAGGATGTGTAATGTCACCATGGTTGTTTAATATATTTATAGATGGGGTTGTAAAAGAAGTAAATGCTAGGATGTTGGGGAGAGGGGTGGGATTAAATTATGGAGAATTAAATGCAAAATGGGAGTTGACACAGTTACTTTTTGCTGATGATACTGTGCTTATGAGAGATTCTAAAGAAAAGTTGCAAAGGTTAGTGGACGAGTTTGGGAGAGTGTGTAAAGGTAGAAAGTTAAAAGTGAACATAGATAAGAGTAAGGTGATGAGGGTATCAAACGATTTAAATAAAGAAAAATTGGATATCACATTGGAGAGAGGGATTATGGAAGAAGTAAATGTTTTCAGATACAGTGGACCCTCGGTTAACGAATACCCCGGAAATCGTGCAATTATGTAAGTATAATTTTGTAAGTTCTTGTGGAAGTGTATTTTTGGGGGTCTGAAATAGACTAACCTACGTGAAATTTTTCCTTAAGGAGTAAATTGTCGGTAATGGCACTTGAGCAGACTTCAGGAGTGAAGTTTTTACGAAACTCGGGGGTCCACTGTATTTGGGAGTTGACGTGTCAGCGGATGGGTTTATGAAGGATGAGGTTAACCATAGAATTGATGAAGGAAAAAAGGTGAGTGGTGCGTTGAGGTATCTGTGGAGACAAAAAACAATATCCATGGAGGCAAAGAAGGGAATGTATGAAAGTATAGTGGTACCATCACTCTTATATGGGTGTGAAGCATGGGTTGCAAATGCTGCAGCGAGAGGAGGCAGGCTGGAGGCAGTGGAGATGTCTTGTCTAAGGGCAATGTGTGGTGTAAATATTATGCAGAAAATTCGGAATGTGGAAATTAGGAGAAGGTGTGGAGTTACTAAAAGTATTTGTCAGAGGGCTGAAGAGGGGTTGTTGAGGTGGTTTGGTCATTTAGAGAGAATGGATCAAAGTAGAATGACTTGGAGAGCGTATAAATCTGTAGGGGAAGGAAGGCGGGGTAGGGGTCGTCCTAGAAAAGGTTGGAGGGAAGGGGTAAAGGAGGTATTGTGGGCGAGGGGCTTGGACTTCCAGCAAGCATGTGTGAGCGTGTTAGATAGGAGTGAATGGAGACGAATGGTTTTTGGGACATGACGATCTGTTGGAGTGTGAGCAGGGTAACATTTTGTGAAGGGATTCAGGGAAACCAGTTAATTGATTTACAGTTGAACGTCATTTAGCACGAGATTATGTTGCACGTTACCGGTATTGCACGATTTAAGATTTGCGACACATTATCATCTTACACGACGTAAAGATGATATTACACGGTTCGGCAGGAGGGAAAAAATTTTGAGCGCATGGTTATTTACTGCCTAAGAATCCTCATGCTTTGAGGAAAAGGGAATTTGTTGTTTTTCCTTCCTGTAAACTAAGTTTATTCAGATACACGGGGCCAGGAGCTGAGTCTCGACCTCTGCAACCACAATTAGGTGAGTACAGTTACATACATTATCATACATAGCAGCATATGTGTAGAGAACCTAGGATAACCCAAGTCAGTCAATGGAAATACTGTCACTCTGACTTTTTTGGGTTATCCTAGGTTCTCTACACATATGCTGCCATGTATGATAATCTTCGTAACTGTATCTGTGTATACCTGAATAAACTTACTTACAGTTTGTGGGAAGGAAAAACAAGTAACCATTCTCACAAGCAGTCTTGATACTACTACTGTTGTTGTGGTTCAGCAGACACCACCCGCCTTACCCACCCACCACGGACCCCAGCATTCGTACGTATTTCATACGCGTTAAGAAGTCCTGGCTACAAGCCAGCTGTGTTTGTGAAGAATAAAATAGAGTGAATTGTGTTTTGATCTTGAATTAACGAAGAAAACAAAGATATTAGACAAGACATAACCCGTGGCCGTAATGAAGTGTTACTTTGTACACATAAAAAGATGTAAACATAAGTTTGTGTGACTGACTGACTTGACTGACTGAATGACTGACTGACTGAGTGACTTGACTGACTTACTGAATGACTTGACTGACTTACTGAATGACTTGACTGATCTACTGAATGACTACTGACCTACTGAAGACTTGACTGACCTACTGAATGACTGACTGACTTACTGAATGACTTGACTGACTTACTGATGACTTGACTGACTTACTGAATGACTTGACTGACTTACTGAATGACTTGACTGACTTACTGAATGACTTGATTGACTTACTGAATGACTTGACTGACCTACTGAATGACTTGACTGACCTACTGAATGACTTGACTGACCTACTGAATGCTTGACTGACCTACTGAATGACTTGACTGACCTACTGAATGACTTGACTGACCTACTGAATGACTTGACTGACTTACTGAATGCTTGACTGACTTACTGAATGGCTTGACTGACTTACTGAATGACTTGACTGACCTACTGAATGACTTGACTGACCTACTGAATGACTTGACTGACCTACTGAATGACTTGACTGACCTACTGAATGACTTGACTGACCTACTGAATGACTTGACTGACCTACTGAATGGCTTGACTGACTTACTGAATGGCTTGACTGACTTACTGAATGGCTTGACTGACTTACTGAATAACTTGACTGACTTACTGAATGGCTTGACTGACTTACTGAATGGCTTGACTGACTTACTGAATGACTTGACTGACTTACTGAATGACTTGACTGACTTACTGAATGACTTGACTGACTTACTGAATGACTTGATTGACTTACTGAATGACTTGACTGACCACTGAATGACTTGACTGACCTACTGAATGACTTGACTGACCTACTGAATGACTTGACTGACCTACTGAATGACTTGACTGACCTACTGAATGACTTGACTGACCTACTGAATGACTTGACTGACCTTACTGAATGACTTGACTGACTTACTGAATGGCTTGACTGACTTACTGAATGGCTTGACTGACTTACTGAATGGCTTGACTGACTTACTGAATGGCTTGACTGACTTACTGAATGGCTGACTGACTTACTGAATGGCTTGACTGACTTACTGAATGGCTTGACTGACTTACTGAATGGCTTGACTGACTTAAAGTTAGACACTCAGTTCAACCATCGACTTCAGTTCAAGAACTTCTACTATCCACCTCAGCCCAGTAGGGCCACACCATCCATATCCACTCTTCACTACCATCCACAAACATCATTACCCACAATTTAAGGTAAGAAATACTATTATTTCTATTGCATTTGTAGTCTTAAGCAGTAATAGATCATGACAATGCACTACAATTACATATCCACCTCAGCTCAGTAGGGCCACACCATCCATATCCACTCTTCACTACCATCCACAAACATCATTACCCACAATTTAAGGTAAGAAATACTATTATTTCTATTGCATTTGTAGTCTTAAGCAGTAATAGATCATGACAATGAACTAAAATTACATATTCGCCTTCAATTTTTGCAAGATATGTTGGTCTAAAAAAACTTGTTTGGCTTTTTGGGGACTCTCAAACACGTAACCCTATTTTTCCCATAAGTTCTGTTAATCATTTAAGACGAAATTATCTAACACGACTTTTTCAGGAACGTATCTATCGTGCTAAATGACGTCCTACTGTAATTGGACTTGAGTCCTGGAAATGGGAAGTACAATGCCTGCACTTTAAAGGAGGGGTCTGGGATAGTGACAGCTGGGAGGGACAATTCTCAGCTGTCGTATCTGAGCTCCTTTGCAAAGACAGTGATTATGTATGAGTGTGGTGAAAGTGTTGAATGATGATGAAAGTATTTTCTTTTTGGGGATTTTCTTTCTTTTTGGGTCACCCTGCCTCGGTGTGAGACGGCCGACTTGTTGAAAAAAAAAAAATACACATATATAATGACTGAACACTTTCCTACAACTGCTATTAACATCTGGAAGCTTGGTGCTGTGTTTGTGTGTGTGGACGTCTAAATGTCCTGAGTCAGGGTGGGGCTGCTGTCAAAATGACATATTATATACCATCAATCACTACCCTTACTGCCTGTCAACACCCATGGGGTCCCATGCCTTATTCCCCACCATCCTTCCTTCTTCCTTAATTCTTTCTTACTTCTTCTTTCCTTCCTCTCATCTCTTCCTTCCTTTCTTTCATTCTTAATTCCTTCCTTCCTTCCTCCTTCCTTACTTCTTTCCTTCCTTCCTTCCTCTCATCTCTTCTTTCCTTACTTTCTTTCTTCCTTCATTCCTTCCTTCCTTCTGGTATGTTGGGCATTGCTTTCGGTCACAAACTCCCCAAAACCATGAAATTCATCTTCAGAGACACTTCCATCTGTGTTAGAGCTATCACTTGGGAAGAGAAGAGTCCCATATTCGCCGGGGAGTCAGATATTTCTTACCACTAGGCATGCTGAACATGGACTACTGAAATGGAATTCCCACAATGCACCACTGGCTCCCCAATTTTTTTTATTCTACGCACACTGACCATGGAGACCCATTCTCTCCCATGTGGGCCTACCAGCTTTTTTCCGCTTGATTTGAAACCGCTAGAATTTACGCGTATTAATACGTCGGAAACATTGGCTCGTAAGACGTATATATACGACCGAAACAGTCAAAGGGTTAAAAGGAGAGTGCTAATACGTCATGACATTAATGAATCCCTGGTGTTTGCTATGCTGTTTGCTCTAGTTGGTGCTCAATTAAACTGGTGCTCCCACAAGGTACTAAGTGGTCCCAGATTTTTTAATACTGAGCACACCGAGTGTTAAGACCCATTCTATACTGACCAGGCTTCTCAGGCCAATCGTGCCAAATTTGGAGGCAGGAAAAATAAAATGTTGATCTACGTTTGGAACGCTAGCGATAACAATGTAGATCTACGTTTGGACAGTTTAAGGGTTAAGGGTTAATATCACTTAAAATTACAGTACTTAACCCTATCACTGTCCAAAGCCTCAAAATTATAAGTGCTCACATTGTCAACAATTAACCCTTTCACTGTCGAGACCCATGCTTGCAAATTTGCTCTCAGTGTCAAAGAATTTAAAAAAAAAAAGAAAAAAATCTTATGAAATGATAGATAATCTTTTCCCGATGGTATTGACACCAAAAGTATGAAATTTGATGGAAATTTACATAATTACGCTCTCGTGAAGTTAACAGTCTTGGTGATATTAATGCATCAGTAATTTCGCCCACTTTGACCCCTATTTTGGGCTAATTACATTGTTCCAGACAACTATATTCATAGTTATTTCACTAGCACTTCTTTTGTTCTATTGATTGACTACAAGAAACCACCCATTTACTTATTTCAATTACCCAATAAAGTGATCAGAAATTAGTAATTTGACCAATTTCACACAAAATTCAAGAAAGGCCAATTTCAAAATAGTGTTCAGAATAAACAATGCAAACATTCCTAGCACTAAAATAACATTTTCTCTGTTCATTAGACATGTCTCCAGGCCCCTCTTATATTACACTTGCTTTCCATCTTTAATTTTTATTCACACAAAAAATAGAAGATTTACTGTTATGCAGACTATTGCATTATTGTAAAGATGGTATTAATAATATCAGCGCATTTGTGAAAACATATTAGACCCACCAGTTGACATGAATTGGATGTGTGATGTGATTTGTTAAGTCTTGAATATCGTCAAAATCAAACATTTCCACTACTTTGAGCTCACTTTCAAGTTACTTTTGGTCTGTAAACCATTCAAAATGATCTTCATTTCTGTAACATGTCTCTCATTCTATCAAATAAGACCAAGAAAACGAGAATTGAACCATAAATACTATACGAAAATACACCACAAAGTCGCTGTTTTAAACAAAAACACGGTGGCAGTTTTTTCTCATTATGCACTGCATGCTGCAGGATTTTTTTATACTGCACACAGTGACCACTCAGACCCATTCTCTCATGTAGGCCTACCAGCTTTCTCCCACAAGATTGGAAGTGGCTATAATTTTGGTGTAGCATTTGAGGAGCGACACTGGCTTCAAAGCCATAATATTACCGGACCGACAGTGAAAGGGTTAAAAATAAATAAAATTGTAGAGAATATTTTTCTGAAGGTAATGACACCAAAACTACGAAATTTGATGGAAAAGTTACAGAATTATGCAGGCGCAAAGCTAGCAATCAGGGCAGAACATAAGCACTGGCAATTTTGCCCACTTTGAGTCCTATTTTAAGCCAATTCCACTGCTCAATTCAACCAAATTCTTAGCTATTTCACTAGTATACCTTCCGTTCTATCAATTGAGCTCAAGAAACCAACAATATAAAGTGCACATAAGTTGCTAATTTTGCTAATTTCACACAAAATTTAAAAAATTCCAATTTAAAAACAAGTGTTCAAAATAAACACTGTACATTCCAAGCACTAAAACATTTCCTATGTTCATTAACCCGTTCAGTGTCAGTCCCATTAAATCACATCTTTAAAGCCAATGTCAGTTTCATACTATAATGCCATGAGCTCAGTTCATTCAGATAAGCTGTAAGCAGTAATTTGGGCCTATATATGAGAAAATAAGTCTATGCACTAAGTGTGCACCATATAAAAAATCCTACAGTGCATAGATAAAAAAAACAATGACCATGTTTTTGGTTTAAAACAGGAACTTCGCCATATACAGTGGAACCCCGAGTTTCGAACTTAATCTGTTCCAGGAGCTAGTTCTAAACTCGAAACATTCGAAACTCGAAGCAATATTTCCCATAAGAAAAATTGTAAATACAATTAATTCGTTCCAGGAACCCAAAAATATTAACAAAAAATACATTTTATAGAGATTAATTATAGTTTTACATCTACACAACAATCATACATAGAACAGTTATTAATAAATAAATACAAACGTTTAAATAAACATATAACATTTTTACTTACCATTATTGAAGATTGTTGATGGCATCTGGAAGATAGGGAGGAGTGAGGGAGGGAGGGCTTAGTGTTTGGAAGGGCTATCCCCCTCCATAAGTACTTCAGGTAACAAGTCCTCTCTGGGGTTACTTCTCTTTTCTTTTAATGCCACTAGGACCAGCTTGAGAGTCACTGGACCCTGTCTCACAAAATAACTGTCCAGAGTCCTCTGTTTCTGGCACCTTCTTTAAGATGTCCCTAAAATGGGACATAGCTTTGTCACTGAACATGTTGCAGATATGGCTTGTTTCAGCTTGCTCAGGGTGATATTTTTCAGCAAATGCCTGCACCCTATTCCACATTGCACAAATTTCTTTAATCTATGAAGAAGGCACCTCATCAACTCCCTTTACCTCCTCTTGTGAAGCAAGTTCCTGAACTGTGGTCTGATGCTGTTCCAGTTGAAGCTCTTCCAGCTCTTCAGTGGTTAACTCTTCATTGTGGTCATCCACCAACTCTTCCACATCCTCGCCACTCACCTCCAACCCCAGGGACTTGCCCAATGCCATAATACCTTCCACAACAGGCAGAGGGTCGTCAGCATCAGGGTCAGCCTCAAACCCTTCAAAATCCCTCTCTTGGACACAACCTGGCCACAATTGTCTCCAAGCAGAGTTCAAAGTCCTGAAGTCACTCCTCCCAAGCCTTATCTGTAAGGCCTATGGAGATGTAGATATTGAAATGATTCCTCCAGAACTCTATTAGGGTCAACTCAGTGTCTGAGGTCACTTCAAAGCACTTTTCAAACACTGCTTTTGTGTAGAGTTTTTGAAGTTAGAAATCACCTGCTGGTCCAGGGGGCTGGAGGAGAGGAGTGGTGTTAGGATGCAAGAACTTCACTGTGATGAAACTGAAGTCCTTATACAGTAGGTCTACCAAGTTTGGAGGATGTGCAGGTGCATTGTCCAGTAAAAGGAGGTACTTGAGGGCAATTTATTTTCCAGGAGGTATTTTTCACACTGGGGCCAAACTCTTCATGGACCCACTCTTGAAAATTTGCCTTGTGACCCATGCCTAATTAGTTTTCCACAACACACACAATCTTTCTTAACGACATTGTGTTTCTTGAACACTGGGATTTTCTGAGTGATACATCAGTAAAGGCTTAACTTAAAAATCCTCACTAGCGTTAGAACAAAACAAGAGATTAGCCTGTCTTCATAGGCTTGTGTCCTGGCATTGCCTTTTACTCCTGAGTAATGTAGGTCCTGTTTGACATTTTCTTCCAAAACAGGCCTGTTTCACACAATTGAACACTTGTTTGGGTTTCAATTTTTCAGTCTTTATGTACTCCTGAAATTCAGTTATGAATTTTTCAGCCGCAGGTTTGTCTGAACAGGCAGCCTCACCATGCCTTACCACATTGTGTATGCTACTACGCTTCTAAATCTGTCAAACCAGCCTCTGCTGGCCTTAAAATCACTAACACTAAAATCAGCACTGGTTCCAGGCATTTTCTTTACAAGATCGGCATGCAACTGCCTTGCCATTTCACAAATGATTGTCTCCGATACACCATCACCCGCCAACTCTTTATCCTTGATCCACACCAGCAACAACTTCTCAACCTGTTCGACTATTTTGGTCTATTCTTGGTTAGCATATCACGATCTTTCGCAACATCAGCTTCCTTGATTTGTTCTTTCTTTGCCAGGGTAGCGATAGCTGACTTGTTTTTTGCCATATTTTCCAGGCAAGCTCTGCAATTTGAACACCAATTTCGTGTTTTTGCATAATTTCCTTTGTTATGTCTATGGTGTTTTTCACTTTCTTTACCACAGGAGTACCACTAGGAACTTTCTTTGACCCACGGTAGCTTATTTCACAGTCGCACTTAGAAAAGCCCAAAAAACAATTAATTAATTGTGAAATGTTTGGATGAGCGCGAGGGTAATTTTCACTGAGGATAAACAAAGCTAGACTGATTCACGAAGCCATATGGGGGAGGCGGCAAGGGCAAAAGCAGACAGGTCTGGTACGCATGTTCCGAACCACGGGGCACTTTTGATACTGGGGCAAAAACTGTTTGAAAAAGCGTTGAAAACTCAAATCCCAATAGTCGAGGCGTTCAAAACTCGGGGTTCCGCTGTATTTTCTTATGGATTTATAGTTGTATTCTCAGTTTCTTTGGTCTCATTTGATAGAATAGAAGATATATTACACAAATAGAAATGATTTAGATTAGTTTCAGGATTGAAAGTAGTGTGAAATTGAGCTTAAATTAGCAGAAATATTTAATTTTTGCCAATATTCTAAAGTACAGTAGACTCATTTAGCACGGTAGTTACGGTCCTGAAACATCATGTTAGATAATTAGAAGAACTTATGGGAAAAATAGGGTTATGTTAATGGAGTCCTAAAAAGGGAGCCAAAAAAATTTTTTTAGACCAACAGATCTTGCAAAAATTAAAGGCGAATATGTAATTGTAGTTCATTGTCGAGTGATATATTACTGCTTAAGACTACAAATGCAATAGAAATAATAGTATTTACCATAAATTGTGGGTAATGATGTTTGTGGATGATTGTAAAGAGAGTGGAGAGTTATGCTGTGGCCCTACGGGGCTGAGGTGGATGGTAGAGGTTCTGGTACTGAAGTCGATGGTTGTACTAGAGTGTCTAACTTTAAGCCATTCAGTCAGTCAAGCATTTAGTAAGTCAGTCAAGTCATTCATTCAGTCAGTCAAGTCATTCAGTAAGTCAGTCAAGTAATTCAGTAAGTCAGTCAAGTCATTCAGTAAGTCAGTCAAGTCATTCAGTAAGTCAGTCAAGTCATTCAGTAAGTCAGTCAAAATGATTCAGTAAGTCAGTCAAGTGATTCAGTAAGCCAGTCAAGTGATTCAGTAAGTCAGTCAAGTGATTCAGTAAGTCAGTCATGATTCAGTAAGTCAGCTGTATGGATTCAGTAAGTCAGTCAAGTGATTCAGTAAGTCAGTCAAGTGATTCAGTAAGTCAGTCATGATTCAGTAAGTCAGGGTCAAGGATTCTGTAAGTCAGTCAAGTGATTCAGTAAGTCAGTCAAGTGATTCAGTAAGTCAGGCAAGTGATTCAGTGAGTCAGGCAAGTGATTCAGTCAGTCAAGGATTCAGTGTTTGGTCAAGTGATTCAGTAAGTCAGTCAAGTGATTCAGTAAGTCAGTCAAGTGATTCAGTAAGTCAGTCATGATTCAGTAAGTCAAGTCATTCAGTAAGTCAGTCAAATGATTCAGTAAGTCAGGCAAGTCATTCAGTAAGTCAGTCAAGTGATTCAGTAAGTCAGTCAAGTCATTCAGTAAGTCAGTCATGATTCAGTAAGCCGCCTATTCAGTAAGTCAGTCAAATGATTCAGTAAGTCAGGCAAGTCATTCAGTAAGTCAGTCAAGTGATTCAGTAAGTCAGTCAAGCCATTCAGTAAGTCAGTCAAGTGGATTCAGTAAGTCAGTCAAGTGATTCAGTAAGTCAGTCAAGGATTCAGTAAGTCAAGTCATTCAGTAAGTCAGTCAAGTGATTCAGAAAGTCAGGCAAGCTATTCAGTAAGTCAGTCAAGTGGATTCAGTAAGTCAGTCAAGTGATTCAGTAAGTCAGTCAAGTGGGATTCAGTAAGTCAGTCAAGTGATTCAGTAAGTCAGTCAAGTGATTCAGTGAGTCAGTCAAGTGATTCAGTAAGTCAGTCAAGGATCATTAAATCATCAAGTGATTCAGTAAGTCAGTCAAGTGATTCAGTAAGTCAGTGAAGTGATTCAGTAAGTCAGTCAAGTGGATTCAGTAAATCAGTGAAGTGATTCAGTAAGTCAGTGAAGTGATTCAGTAAGTCAGTCATGATTCAGTCAAGTCAGTGAGTCATTCAGCCAAGTCAGTAAGTATTCAGTGAAATCAGTAAGTATTCAATCAAATCAGTAAGTCCCCTTTAAATCAAAACAAGCTCTTGCAGATCTTCAGTGGTTACCCTTCCTTGTGCTCCTCCACCAACTGTTCCACATCCTCACCACTCCCCCAACCCCCAAGACTTGCCCAATTCCACAATTTCTTCCACAACAGGCTCAGGCCGGGCTCAGACTCAGGTTCTGAGGCTCAGCCCCAAACCTTCAAAATCCCTCTCGGGGAAACAGTCGGGCCAAATTTTCCAGGCAGAGTTAAAGTCCTGGTAGTCACCCCTCCCAAGCCTTACCTATAGGGTTTACACAATGAAATGTGGAAATTTTTTTTCCAAAATTATCTTGGGGTTATATTCATGTTTGGGTCACATCAAAGCACTTTTGAAACATTGCTTTGGTGTAGATTTTTTAAAGTTGGAAATGACCTGCGGGTCCATGGGCTGGAGGAGAGGAGTGGTATTGGGGGAAAAACTTCACTTTGATGAATTTAAACCTCCACAATTTTTTTACCAAGTTTGGAGGATGAAAAGGGACTTGTCCATTATCGGGAGGAAATTAAGTGGCAAATTATTGTCCAATAGATATTTCTTCACCTGGGGAAACAGCCATTGAACCAATCTGAAAATGTCCTTTGTGACCCATGCCTTTTGTTAGACTTCCACATCACACACAAGTTGACTTGCTGACACCGCATTGCCAAACACGGGGTTTTTCAAAAAGATACACCAGTAAAGGCTTCACTTTGAATCACCACTGGCATTCCCCAAAATAAGGTTAGCCTGTCTTTCATAGGCTTGTGTTCTGGCATCCCTTTTCCTCCTGTGAAAGAAGGTCCTGTTGGGCATTTTTTTCCCAAAAACAGGCCTGTTTCATCACAATTAAACACTTGTTGGGGAGGAATTGTTCAGCCTCTATGTTTTTGGAATTCAGGCACATTTTTTTCACCGCAATTTTATCAAACTGGCTGCCCACCATGCCTCACAACACTATTTTGCCACTTCGATTCTTAAATTTGTGAAACCAGCCTCTGGGCTTTAAACCCCTTTTCGGGGCCCAAGGGGGGTCCCCAAACTCGCTCAGGGCCCAAAAATTTTAAAAAAAAAAAAAATTATTTTTCTATGAAATGATAGAGAATCTTTTCGATAAAAGCCAAAAATTATGAAATTTGATCGAAAACTAACGGAATTATGCTTTCACGAAGTTAAGCCATGAAAATACGCCCGGGTTTCGCCCACGGCCCCTATTTTCGGCAAATTCCAATGTTTCAGGCAACTAAAATTATAGCTATTTCGCTAGAACTCCATTTCTTCTATCGATTAAAAAAAACCGCCTATTTACCTTTTCAACTACCCAAAATAGTGGTCAAAAAATGGCAATTTGGCCAATTTCACACAAATTTCAAAAGATGCCAATTTCAAAAAAGGGTCCAGAATAAACAAGACAGACATTCCGGGACTAAAATAACGTCTTCTGTTCATTAGTCACGTTTCCCTGCCCCCCCTTTTTTTTTACTTTTCATTTTTAATTTTTATTCTCACAAAAAAAAAGAAGATTTACTGTTATGTATACAACTGCATC